>MU227433.1:1231394-1267645 GCA_018584345.1 Thuja plicata | reverse complement strand
TTTATGTGTTTACTTTGTTTATCTCTGCAATTTCAATTATATTATAAGGTTAATTCCAAAACCAGGGTTTGACCAAGGAAAACCCCTTTCCCCCAACAAACAAACATTTTTCTTGTAGGTACAGGTTCAGGACTGTAGATCCAAGGTCAGATCTGTATACCCTTTTCAGATTTCTTTCAGACTGTGCGAATAGGGACACTTTCGGAGTTGAGCAGACAGTGTTGGAAAAAGTGGTACAGGGTCGACCTTTTTCATAAGACAACATCAGAATGGAAAAATATTTCTGGGTTTTGTCCATCTCTGTGTTCCGGTTCGGTATCAATTGTCAGCATCTCCAGAAATAGTCTACAGATCTCATAAAACAACAATCTTTGATCTACCATTTTGTAAGGTTGGTACTTTCTCCTATTCTTTTCAATTACTGTCATTAATCATATTAATCAATCAAATTATAGAATTTAATATTCCCTTTCTTGGTCTCTTTCCAAATAGTGGATTCATTTGTGTATTTACCCTTTGGGGTTGATCAAAATTGGATCTCCTATTTATGTATTTGAGGGTGAAAGAAAGGAGCATCTTATCTTCCCTACACATCACACAAACATCTACATTTTCAAATATGAAATCCATTTCATATGTTACATTTTGGTAACATCTATTTTATATGTTACAATAGTAAGTAGGAGTTAGGAGAAGGACGAAGGAAATTATACTTAGAGAACTTTATACATATCTGGAAACTATTAGTAGGATAGAGGGAAACATTGGGAGGGCATCCGACTAGTTAAAAGGCTGAAGGAGTACAGGCTTGGGAGAATAGAATTGGATTGCATCAAAGGTCTCCATAGGACTCCAGGTAGGCTCTACCTAGAAAGGAGCATCCTGTCTATTTAATTACTATGATTGTTTACTGTCTTCTGTGGTTATATGAACAATGGAATTCCTTTGTGTGTATTTAAAGGTGTATGTTATCTCTTATGAATGCAATAATGGAAGTATGCTTGATAATGAATTTAGTTTATAAGTTTCTGTATATTGTTCCTTTCTATGTATTTCCTTCTTAGAATGTATTTGCTTTCTGATAGAACCCCATTCTGTAGATGATATGTAGACTATCTTCTTACTTAGAACTTTGTCTTGGGTGGTCACCTTTCTGCACCTTGCACGTCTAGGAAGAAACTAAGTAGATTTTCCATAAGGGTAGATGGGTTTGAGGGATGCTTTAGAAGGAGAACTGAGGATTACAAAATGGGTATCTCTTTGATTCTGCCTTCTGGGTCTCCATCTTATTAAGTTTTATCTGAAAGGTGGAATCTGAAGGTTGTTGTCCTGAGGATGCACATGTCCTGACCACCTACGCAGAACTGGGTACCACCTACCCAGTATGCATGACCACCTACATAGGAAGCACCACCTGCATAGATTAGGTCACCACCTGTGTAGCTTAGAGCACCACCTGTGTAGCTTAGGGTTCCATCTGCGCAGGACTCTTCTAGTTGATGTTTTAGGGGTTTCAAAAGGGTTTAGGGTTTGGGTTTGACCCAGGGTTGGCTCTAGAAGTTGTTCTTACTTGCAGAATACCCTATTTATACATGTTGTTATATTATTGATCATTTATAAGCTTGTTATAAGATTTGGAACCCTGATTAGGGTTAGTGTTTTATCATGTACCCTAGGAACCTTATGTGACCTTATTTATGTTCCATGTGGATGTTATGAACTCTTGTATACTCTTTTTGCTTATCCTTATGTGCTTTGATGAATTTGATAGAGGTAGGAAACCTAGGAACCCTACGTTAGTGGCTCACAGTGGGGGCCGGGGCCCTAAGTGGCTAGTACCAGGGTAACCCACTGTGGAGTTGATTAATCCAGTGATAACAATAATAATTTATGGGAAGGTAATTAAACATTAATAAGATAAGTCTCACCCATGCCGGTAGTGCTAGTAAAGGCTATGGATGGGAGTGGGAGAAGGTGCTATTGTGATAGCACAATTGGATAGTCTTGTCCCTATGAGAGATGTTCGGTTCCGCATGTGCCTACTTGGGGGCCGGGGTCCACAGTGGCTGACCAGGGTAACCCAAGGGGTGAGGGCTATGCGATGACACTTACCTAGCATGTCTTAGAGTTTCTACTGATGTGTTTTATGTTTTGTGTTCTTCTCATGTTTTCAATTATGTTTTGGGGAAATGCACTACCCTCTCCTTAGGAATGGCCTAGTTATCACCTTCTTGTATGGATCATGATGTTTATCTCCTAGCATGAGGGAGTGGATCCTTTTTGGGTATCCACATGGTTGGGTGGTAAATATTTTATCAAGGTATTGCTCGTAGAGTTGTGGATGGACCCTGCTTGTGCTTTCTTCAGAATTGCGAAAGATGAAGAGTTTCTTGTTGTTCCTCATTGTTAATCATGTAATAATATTTCATTAATGTAACCTCCCAAGAGGAGATGAATGTAAATAAATATTTGATATATTTTATATTGATGTAATGGGATGGGTAGTTTTAGGAAAATGGGAAAAGGGATAAACTATCTTTCAATGTAAAAGATGTATTTATTAAAGAAAATAAGTGATCTTTACTTATGGGAAATATGTTAGAATTATGATGTTTCATGGTTATGAAAGAGAATAAAAGAATTGGCTATATTGATATTGTAAATGCAATGATGTTTTTATTTCTAAATGGCATGCAATAGTTATTAGGAAAGTTCATTACTTTATGTACACTTCTTTTAAAAGTTTGAAAAGGAAAGAATCCTGAAATGTTAGAAGTTAAATGATTTGGACGAACAAAAGTTTATGTAAAGAATATGTTAGAGACTATGTTATAATGAAAGTTATGAAATCTTATGTTCTTTCTTTAATAATGAAAGTTATGGTTAAGTCTTGTTTGTTGGGGAACCTAGGGAGAATCTGTAATCGAAATGTGTAACTTTAGAACTTTAAAACAAAAAAAGAAAAATATATGCATATAGACTCTTAACTGAGTAACCTTTCTAGTTTCTTCCTGGTTCCTTGGTAGGGCATGGCAAATTACAAATACTACAGCTCTTGCATCAGCAAGGCATTTTGACCATGCTAGAATACTACTATGGACAATTGAAAACATATTCCTTCATTGCTATGTAAATTGAAAACACATTCGTTCAGTAATTTATAAATTGAAAACACATTCCTTGTTCAATTAGGAATAGTATAGTTATTGCATCAACAAGACAACCTCATGGTGCCAATATTGACAATTGAAAACATATTCCTTCATTAATATGTAACTTGAAATCACATACCTTCAATAATATGTAAACAAAAAAAAATCTTGGTCCAATTAGGAATAGTACAGTTCTTGCATCAATAAGAGAACTTCACCATGCAAGTATTGATAATTGAAAACATTTTCCTTCATTAATATGTAACTTGAAATCACATTCCTTCAATAATCTGTAAATTGAAAACACATTCCTTGTCTGATTAGGAATGTTATAGCTTGCATAATTAAGACAACTTCACCATTCAAGAATACTAATATTGAAAATTCCAAACAAATTCCTTCAACTAGAATGCAAAATGAGCATACTGCATATCAAAAATTATGCTTCAACATTGACATTTTGGTGTTTTCATTCTCAAAAAAAAATCTTCCATAAGTCAGTTAAACCAAGAAAGAAAAGAATTAGGTGTGCCATCCTGTACTTTGCATATTCAATTAGTTGTGAAAAATGACCATACTGCCTATCAAAAAGTATGCATAAACATAGAAGCTTTGGTAATGTGATTATGAAAATAAGTAACCATCCATAAGTCACTAAAACCAAATTGGAAGGCAATTGGTTAGAGAGTTGGGTGTTGCCCTTGAGGCTTCAAGGGGAACCATGTTCTCATCCTTAGCGGTATGTTGTCTACTGCTAATTGCACTTTGAATTATTCTTCCATATCCAATAGTGGCAGTTAATTGTGGGATCCTTGTATGGTAGTTGTGTATAGCAGGAAAAGTGAGAGGTGGTGAACTAGGTGACCATTCAAAGTTGCAGAATAGTTGGGCATGTTTATGTTGATCATCTCCTGCAGAATGACATGCCCTTATGGAAAGGGAGTGGATGGAGTGGAGGTACCAATTAACAACTTATTTCTTGCCAAATCCTTGGTTTGCTCTGCAATCCTCCTTTCCTTTGCCTTGTGTTCCTTGGCTTCCTTCTCTTACCTTTCTCTTTCCTCATTTTCCTTATTTTCCTTTTCTCTCATTCATTCCTTCTCCTTGCACATGATTTCCTTTTCTTTTCTCTCATTTTCCTTCTTTTCCTTTGCCAAACACGTGCAACCTTATTTACTCTAATGTGCTCTTTCTTTATTTATTTTCCTTCCTCAATTTCTATCTTCCTCAACTCCTACATCATCAAATCCTTCATGTAATCATCAGAGGTTAATAATTGGGATTGCCTTCTCAAGCAGATCCCTTGATCAAAAACTCTTCCATGTTTTTGGTTGACAATTTAAATGAGCAGTTGTAAGAAATTGCTCATTGCAGATTGTTATTGAGAACTAGGTGTCTCACTTGGGATCTGTGTCATGACCCAAATGTTTCAAGATTGTTATCATATTCTTAATTAAACCCTGAAAAATATCATCATTTGCCTAAAACTCTTGTAAACCTCATATGGGACTATTATCAAAACCTTGGTCTCTTTGATTTGAAACATAAAGATGTTGTCTAATCAATACTGCTCGGGTCAGTTTGGGTGAAAAATACCTCATTTGGGACATTTTAATTTGTAATCATCTTCTTGAGTTTGGGTTCAACATTGATCTTGATCTGATTATTTAATCCCTTCCAGGATACCACAACTGTGTAAAATCAGTGGAGAGCCACCCTCTTAGACACTTAGTCCATTCTCTACTCAACAAAATTATGTAAGTTTCTGGAATGTCAACAATATGTACGTCAATGTGTTCTTACACTCTTGGATCAACAACCAGTTGGATGTGCACATATTTTAGTACACCAATAAATTAGACCTCTATTATGTCCAATTGTATCACTACCTTGTTCATGGTCTGAGGAACCATTCCTAACTTCTGGCAGGTAGAGAGTGGAATAACATTGCATGAAGCCTCTGAGTCGATTAAACAATTGTGCAATATTTTACCAAATATACATAAACTTAGTAGGAACGAGGGCACTTCCAACCCATCCTTGAACATTTTCGAGAATGCCTCTGAGGAGTTCATGCATTTTTAGTTGTTGTACCTTGCCTAGAGTGGTCTAGGTATTTTAAGAGTTCTTCTCTTTGAGATGGACAACCTTGCAACATGTAAAACATTGATATATTTACCTTTGTTCTTTTAAGTTCCTCAACTGCACTATATTTGTCAGCTGGCCAAGCTGGGTTTCTGTGTATAGTAGGTACATTTGGTGGTGATGAGTTGGAAACACTTGGACCCTTTGGTGGTGTAGGATTATTTCTAGCTCATGGATCCAGTGGTGTTGGTTGGTTCCCTGAGGAAATATTGTCTGTCAAAGGTTCCTTCCGATTTCTTAAATTATACGGGTTTCGGTGGTCATATTGAAATGCATGAACTTTAGAGTACTCAAGCTCCCTTTCCATTTGGAATAGAAACATTAATTAATCTTCCTATGTGTTGTTTCCAGAACCTTCCCATGTTTTCAGTTCATAAGAGTCAAACATCATTGCATTAAACTGAATAGGGGGCTCCTCAGTGTTTCGTGATTGTTGATTATGAATGTCACTTCTATTTCCTTTGTTATCTTGGTATATGCTTGTAGTTCCTACAAAATTCACATCATCAGTTTCATATATATTAGCATTCTCAGTCAATATACTACCACTGTTGGGACGATTGTTCCAAGGTCTATAGAGTTGTTGTTGCCCAAATTGTTTATCCTATGAGTTATTGTTATTGTTGTTACCATAGGTGTTGTAACTTTGATTTTTACCCTGAGAATAAGTATTCAGAGTAGCAGGTGGTCGTTGGTAACCCCTTTTTTTTGAGATGGATTTAACTTTATCCTAATGAGTTCACTGGTCAATTAAGACAAAGTCTTTTTCATGGCATCCAACTTGGAATCCAAGTGATTGTCTAGCTCACTAGGAGGCATAGTCTGTTTCTCAAAGAAAGTGGTCTTATGGGATTCATAGCTAGGATAGGTGCTGGCTGGGGGTGGGACAATGATTTTTTGAGTTGGAATTGGGTTTATCAAAGGTGTGTAATTAACCAAAGCCTGATTGATTGCTGCAAATTGATTTGGAGCAGCAATGTTACTTAAAGAAGGTAGAGTACCAAAATTTCCTCCGCCTTGCGGATCCATTTGTTGTGTAAAGATTATGGCTTCACTATACACCTTTTCCATCGTGTCTTTATCTGTAGGTGGAAGCCTTCTTAGAAAAATAGAAGTGAGTGCGTTCAAGGCTTTGAGGTAAACTTGTATGGTAGTCACTTTAGGTACAGTATAAGGAACTTCCAATTTTTTATGCATCTTGTGGAAATGATGATTGAACATAGAGATTGGTTCATTGGAATCCTTCCTTGTGGTTATGAACTGGTGATGCATAGTAGGATCCACATATAACTTGAACTGATTTAGGAATTTGGTTTCAAATTCTGGCCATGAAGAAATGGACCCGCATGGAAAATTCAAATACCAGTTGTATGCAAACTAACCCAGTATGTATGGAAACAAGCGGAAGATGACATCTTGGTGTGCAATCTCTTTGTGATTGAAAATCTATTTAAAGGCACAGATGTGTTCCTTCGTTGTTCATGATTCTGCGTACACAAAATGAGTGCAAACATTTTTAGGATTTTTGGGTAATTCATGAAGTTGGCCAACTAAGTTCAATGGTGAACTTTGTGTGTTAGAAAAAAAATCTATTTGATGAGGTGGTTGCAAAGTTTGATTTTGATTAATGGTTGTGGTAATAGTCGGGGTAACAATATGTGATTGTCGACCAAGTGGATTTTGTGGACCAGTGGGGTGTTGAGAGGAAGTTGATCTTGATTTTCCCTTATCACTGTGAGCTTTGTGATAGTGGGTGAGTTCGAGGAATTCACCCCCTTTTGGAGATGATATAAGTACTCACTGGAACCTCTCTAGTGAGAAAGATCCGATATTATCCAGCCTACTATTATCGGGCCCTCCTTCTAGCGCCGCTTTTGTTTAGCGTTGTTTTTACACAAGTCAATTGTTAGGAATTTGAGATCTGAATTCCTCTCTTGAAATAATAATGAAGTTATTCCCAAGGTTCTTTGTGGTCGTGGTACAACCACTCAATAAGCTCAGTTGAAGATAAATGTGAATGTTCACAAGGAGGCCTTTGTTGGTACATTTCAAACTTTAGGCCACAGAACAAACTTTAGTACTTTTTGTATTTTCTCAATTTATCAAATTATGCAATTCCCTAATAATGCAAATCTAACTTTAAATCCTACAATGATTGCCTATTTTAACCAATTTTAAACAAAGATCAAAATATTTATGTACAAAAAATCATAAGCAAATTTATTGAAATAAAATCTAACGAACATAAACTATCGTTGAATCATGCTTGCAAATTAAATGATGAAAAGATGGAAACCCACAAACCATGAATCAGATAAATTCACAATTCCATGTTCAGCAGATGCAATCTTTTGAAGAAAATTTACCCAGATGCAAGATTTTCAAAATCTATCAAATCGTAAAGTCACTAGATGCACGCACACACATGAGATAGATTTATCTTTAAACCAATAGAAAAAATCTTTCCAATCATTCGTCACAGCAAGATGAAATAATAACAACAAACTCCAATTTAATTGATCATGGATTCATACACAATAAACATAGTTGGCTCTTTGAAATAGATGAATAAGTATGCATGAAATCACAATTTCACATAGACAACAAAAAAATTCACACTACGAATGAAGCACCAACAACATACATCTTTATTGCATCAAATATTTGACCTTAATTACATTGTTATGATGAAATATATAGTGCTTCACCTATGAAACCAAGAAACCCAAGACTAGGGTTCTATTTACACCTAAAACTACAAAAATAAATTAAATCTAGAGCTTAACACTTTAAAATTACTCCAGAACTAACAACTAACAAGATTGCATGGTTTTTAATTTATTTTCATTACATTTATGCTAGAAGAAGGGCCAAATCTGCTCATCAAACATGATATTTAGAACTGGAGTTCCATCATTCTTGAACTAGAGCGTTCTTCTAAAAATGGAGTTCTTCCTTGGAATCTTCATTTTGGCTCCTCTTCATGAATACAAATGATTGATATCCTCTAGTTAAACAAAAATGACTCCAAACATGCATGCAACCTGATTTGAAACAAACTCTCCATGCCAATTATTTCTTTGTCAAAACGACCCAAAAAATTTGGACCCTGAACCTAACTCTGAAATTTGACAAGCTAAAAATTGGCTAAGTGTGAATCCTTATGAATCCTAAATTTTTGGAATTTTGGAGTCCGAAAGGCCAAAAAACTTGAGTTGGAAAAATGGCTAAGTGTCAAAAATCTCCCTTTGCCAAATTTGACTAAGCCCAAAACTGAACACTCAGTCATTTTTGGAGGATGTCTGGATGCACCTTGCAGTCTTTCCACTATCTCCTGCACTTCTTCAAACTATAAAAAGTTGATATCATTAAGGGGTTGTTCTTGCTTCTCCCTAAAGGCGACCAATTCTATGGCAAAAGCTTTGATTTATTCTTCATGCTCCATCATTATCTGCATATCCTCCTTGAAATGGAAATTTTTTTGGAGGTCCTCCTTTGTGTTTATACCGGCCAAAGCTCCCATGAATTTTTGCACAATGTTCTTTATCAGGTACAAAACTTGGTTCTTTTCATCTTCATACAAATATAGGTCAATGCCTTTGAAGAATTTCTCTATTTTCTGAATCCACATTATAAATCCTTCATGCCTTTTGTTGACTCTATCCAGGCATTTCTGATAGACTTTTATTTTCTGAGCTATGTCCTTGATTCAAGTCTCACAGTTGTCCAGCTCTGATCCTTCATATAGTTTGACCAAAATCTAAAAGCTTTGCTTCCTTATTATTTTTAGATCCTTAAGAACCTTCTTCCATCTCTCAATTTTCACATCTAGTCCCTCTCTGCTACCCATCATATCCACCAATTTGGAGACCTCCTTAAGGATAAATCTGAATGGATTCAAGATTTCTCTGATGGTGCTCTCCCCGAATTTCTCAAAATCAATCCTCCAATCTGTACATGCATGAATAAAAGAATGTGGTACACTTGTCGGCAATTCCAGTGTATTTCTCTTCTCTAAGATATCCTATAATGAGACTTATGGGTAGTCTAGGTCAATGGGACCTACTATTTTAACAATTAAGTTCTTCAATGCTTCATTTTGATCTATTAATGATTTTATTCTTTCCTCATCTTTATCCATGAATCCGAGGGCATGTTTCAAACCTAGTGCCGCCAAAATCCTACTCCCTTCTTTGATGGGTTCACCTAAGTCAACCTCTTCAAAAGTGTAATCCTCTACAGTGATCTTTGATTCATTTGTGCTCACTGTGGGTACTGCAACTTGTTCCTTCCACTGACCTCTATGGTCCTAAGTGGCATAAGACATCGTTGTTGCCAGGGAACTGGATTCATCTCTATAGAAAGTTTCACCTAAGACCACCATGTATGTGCCTTCTTCCTCACTATAAAATTTTTTCCTTAGTTGTATTTCCTTGGTGAACCATGTGGGATTAGTTAATGCAGTGACCAACTCATATGGGGAAATCTTTAGGGAAGAAGTTGTTTCTTTTGTATCTTGGATTTCCATATCTTCCTCTCCTTCTCCTTCCTTCTCCAAAGCTTCCCTTATCTTTGAATTTTGTTTGCCTTCTAGCGCTTCTTCTTATGCTTCCTCCTAGTTGTTCCTGAGTAGTGAGATTTGGTTCCTCGGGTGCATCCTCATGAGGAGGAGTACTCTCTTCCCTTGTGGACTCCTTATCAACTTGCATCTCTTTGACATATTCATATGAACTTGTTAATATCTCTGCCCAGAGACCTGTTACCTGTCCTGACCTTGCCCGTGAAGATGGTGTCGACCTTGTTGATGAGGGGGATTTGGTAGTTGGAATTGAAGATGAAATGGGAACTAAAGGTGGAGGAGTAGGAGTTTGAACGGAAGGTAGAGGAGTGGGTGTATGAGTAGTAGGAGGCGTGGATGAACTATGTTCTACATTTGTATTATTGTATCTAAACCTCTAACAAATTTATTATTTCTACATAAGTAATTACTTGTGGGATTCATCGCCACCATGGTTTTTCCCTTAATCGGGTTTGCACACAAAAAATCATTATGTTGTGATGTTGTTTATTTGCTTATGTTGTTTACTTTTCATTACTCTTGGTTTATGGTTAAGAATTCGGATTAATAAGGCTAAAAGTGTTAGAAAATTGATTCACCCCCCTCTCAGTGTTCCTTAATACCAACACTAGGTGGACAAGCTATGGAGTGATTCTCCAAACTACCACCTAGTATCAAGAAATTTGAGGAATTAGTAACCAAGTTTGTCACACAATACTCATATAACATAGAACATAAGGTTACTACATGTTGGACTTGTGTAACACCAAACAACACAATGGAGATGCATTTTTTACATTTCTACAAAGATGGAGAAGAATCTTTGCTAAATATCCTAGACGTGTACTGGAGAAGGACAACATCGATATTTTTATCAATAACTTGATTAGTGAGATTAATTTCCATCTCCAACTACAATGTCCTCCATCATTCGATAAAATGATTGAAAATGGTGTTAAAATAGAGGATGATCTAGTGAGGAAAGATGAACTAAAGTTGTACAAAGAAACCAAATATTTCTCAAGCAATAACAATTACAACAACATCAATTCAACCAATAACAACAATAATAATGACAAACCCAAATTTTGGTTGAAAAATAACAAAAAACATAGTGAATGATGGAGTGGTAGATGCTAATAATTTGAAACGCAAACCATTCTATCTTTCCAGCAACCAAGTAAACAATGTCAACCAATCAAGTAACACCTCATCCAACAATAATAATTAAAGTAATGATAGATTTGAAACCTCTCAATTCACACCTAAAAGGAAGTTTACACCCTTGGGAGAACCTCTTGAGTCGGCTTTGAAGTCTCTCTTAGCTAAAAAAATCATTAACCTCTTTGAATCAAGGGGCTTTTATCCCCAAGTCAAGCCTTCATGGTGGAATGACTCACATAATTGTAAGTATCATAGAAATAAGGGCCACAAGACTAATGATCACATGAGGTTAAAACATGTGGTCCAAGATCTAATTGACAATGGTAGTATTGAGGAAATTTAAATCTCCATTTCCCAACTATGAAAAAGGAGAGACATCAAAATCAACACAAACCAACAAAAAGAAAGGAAATGTAAAATTTGCTAATGCCTATGATAACACTATCAACACCTTGTCAGGGGTTGATAATACTATCAATGTTATTGTTATCAAGGATAATCAAGATAAGGAACCCACCAATGTAGTCACACGAGGAAAATTCAAAGTGACATTGAAGGGTACACCAAAAATACAACCACAAATGATCTTATATCTACTTCAAGACAATATAACTTGGTTGATCAACTTCTAAAGACTCCAACACAAATCTCAATATTGGAGCTCTTAAAAATCTTTCCATCTCACAGGGACATATTGGAAAAGGCTCTTGTAGACACTGTTATTCCCAATAACTTGGATGTAACCCAATTCCAGGTCATGGTTGGTCATCTTACTACACCTCACTTTTTTTCCTTTTTCAAGGAAGATGATATGTCATTAAATCATCCACACAATCTCCCCTTGCATATTGAAGTTCTTATTCATAAGCATAGGGTAAAGTGAGTCTTGATAGATGGAGGGGTTGGCTTAAACATTTATACTTTAAATTTGGTTTGAGCTCTAGGATACTTTGAAAATGTAGTGGATCCTAAAAGGAATATCACCATTAAGGAATGCTTAATCTAAGGGTCTTGTTGTCCTACCGATTAGAGTGGGACCTAATCAAAAAGAAAATAGGGTGCCAAGTTCTAGATCTAAACTTGTCCAATATATTTTTGGGAATTCCTTGGATACATGAGATGCAAGCGGTACCTTCAACATATCATCAATGTTTGAAGTTTCCTTATCTTGGGAAGGTGATAACTATTAGCGGTGATTTAAATCCCTTCCAATATTGTAGCAACATCAAATCGGTTATTGACTCATTGATTCCAAAGAATAGAGAAGCCTCTACAATAGATGTTCCAAATATAGAAACAAAAGAAAAGACTCCTATTTTAGAGGTGTCTCCAAAGGAAAAGAAAAGGAGGAGGCTAGCTCAACTAATGTTTCTATATCAAATTCATCATCCAAAGGGAAGGAAGAATAATCAAGTTTATCACTTCATCATCCAAAGGGAAGGAAAAAGGATCAAGTTTATCAACACCAGACAAAGGAAAGACAAAAGAGGATAATGACTCACATTTCTCAAACATGGATGACCTAATGAAATATTTTGAAACAAATTTACAATCAAATGACAAAGGATTAGTAGAGTACTCTCTATCCATGGGAATTATTTCTATCTCTCCTAGGTCTTATGGTGGACCTTCGACTTCACAAGTTAAAGAGTCACATCTTCCTAAAATATATAATGACAACTTTATGAGAGCATGCATTTCATCAAGAATATAAGAGGATAATGAAATTTTGAAATGGTTATACAAAGAAGAATCTAAACCCAATAAAAGAGTTCAAAACAATGAAATTATCACACATTAATATGGGAATGAATTCAAGATCATGTAGAAAATGGGATACCAAGGAAATGGAACCATAGGAAAAAGGAAGGAAGGAATCATAGAACCAATTATACCTACTTTTGGAATAACCCAACACAAATATGGAATAGGTTATACCAAAGAAGAGGATACACAAAACTTGTATCAAAGGATTCATCAATTGCAAGCTTGTGATGAGGAAGACTCCACTAAGTGAGAATATGAATCCTATGGAGAAGAAGAAGAATCATGCATAGATAAATATGTGGATGTAATTTAGTCATATGCACCCACTACCTCTTATGTTCAAAGACCAAGAACTAGGAGAACACAAAGTCAAGATCACATTTTAATACCCACAATTTATCCGAAAGGATTCTAGTGAGGATGAACCATGTTATAATGATTCAGAATAACTAAGGCAGGCGGGGGTGAATCAACTATCCTAGGTTCACATGTACCAATTGAACTTTCAAACACTTTAACAAACTTAGATCCACTTGGTCTCTATAGCATATAATCAATTACATAAACTTACAGTTCACTGTCCTAAAATAATCAACTTGCAGAATATAAAACTCTTAACAATACAACACATCAAATATAATTCACACAAGTATAACACCAGGATTTAACATGGAAACCCAATATGGGAAAAACCACCAGTAGCATGCTACCAATTATTCACTCTTTTGAAGTGAGCTATGTGAGGAGCCAACCCTATTAAAGGTTACAATACACACTGTTAAATGTGACCTAGTTAAAGGATTTAATCACCCTGTTAAAAGTAAGCCTTGTTAGAGGGCTTAGACCATTCCATTAGAATGTCACCTTGATTAAAGGATTTACAATATAACTATTAGGTCAACCTTGTTTAAAAGGATTTTGCAAATGATACAATGGTTAGAAAGTAACAACAAATTATGATCTAAAACATACAGCTCACTTTTCAAATATAGATCCAATTATAACTCAAATGCTAATTCACTAACTGGCCTCCATTTTCATTTCTATCACTCAGATCTGCTCAGAAATCCTTCAAGCAATCACCACTATGTAGTCATGTACTGCTCTCTCCAGCCTTCTCTTCCTTCTGCTTAGATTTGCCAATCAACTAAATTAACCTCTCATCCACATACACATAACCTGCAATTAGGTTAATATTATACCTCTCTGATCAAGTAACTAGATCTTTTGTTGCTTAATCATCACCGCAGATCTTAGGGTTTATTCAGATTCATTGAATCCTTCCAATATTTCATTTTCATCTACATTGTAGAATACATCCTAAAAATTCCTTCTTGAATCCATACATAAAAATGGTTAAACATATATTAAATGAGCATCCACAATGATCATTCTTATCTTAAATATGCTTCACATATCCCAAGAAATCAACTATGTCGGCTGGGATCTCAAATATTTCTCAAACTGTCAAAATATTGTCACTCGGTCATCACTATGTTGTTTCACTCGGTCATCACTAGATAACTCGGTAATTTACTGACACTCGATAAATATCGATGCTCGGTCAACACTAAATTTGCTCAACACGTACTGGCTCTTGGTTTACACTCGCATCACTCAACAAAAACTTAAGTTCCTTAATCTTCTGCTCTATTACTCAGTCAAGACTAATGTTGTAGTCATCCAAATTTCACTTAGACTTAAGATAAATGATATATTACCTTGTCAAGGTGCAATCTCATCAAGTACCCATTGTAGTTCCACATAAATCAACCATTTCACCAAGCCTTCTTGTTATCTCTTCTTTTCAAATCTTCTTCATCAATAAATTGATATGACACTTTATAAGATAACAACTACCTTACCAATTAAGGTTTGACATCAATGGTAATATAACAATTGTTTCAATTGTAGTTTCCAACAATCTCCCTCTTTGGCATTGATGGCAATCACATGCAAACAAATAACACATACAAGGTTCCCAAACAATCCAAAAAGTATGTTCTGTAAATATATTTTCATTAATGTCCTTAGCTTCATTCTGATTCTCTCTAATACAAATATTTCTCCCTCTTGGATAGATTTCTCTCTATAGCTTATCTCTCATAGATTTCTCCCTGTGTAATTCTCATAGTATATCTCCCTCAATGTTTTTATGTCTTATTCATCTCCCTCTTTCACAACTATGCCAAAGACATACATCTTCATCATGTAGATATTTCTGAGTCAGGTTTCTGAATTCTATGCTCCCTCTGCCATTTTTCATATGACTGATCAACATCTTTTTCTTTACACTTCACAGCTTTAGGCAACTTCTAAAGTGTGACCACCTTTTGCATCAATCTGTCAGATATTCTATGTAATAAATTTGTTGCAACCACTCCATGTGATCTTAGTTAGCCTTAGATAGGGGAATCACCCCTAATTTTTCTCTTAGATACTCATAAGCATCCTTAGGTAAAGCCTTAGTAAATATATCTACTAACTATTCCTTTGTATTTACATATTCAAGTCTTACTTCTTTGTCTTGTACCAGCTCTCTTAAGTAATGATACTTCATAGCAATATGCTTTGTATTTGTATGCATCACAAGGTTCTTTGAAATATTAATAGCACTAGTGTTATCACAAAAAATAAAAACTAGTTCAATGATTTCTTCCTTCATACCTTTCAACAATTGCTTGATCCACACAATATTTGAACAATTCATTGCTGCTGCAACATATTCAACTTTTGTTGTAGATTGAGAAATACAATTATATTTCTTACTTGTCCAAGAGACTAATCTCTTTCCTAAAAAGCATGCACCGCCACTTGTACTCTTTCTGTCATCAACATTGCCTGCCCAATCCGCATTTGTGCAAACTTTTAGTTCAAACTTCTCATTCTTCTTGTAATATAATCCATAGTCCTCTCTTCCTTTCAGATATCTTAGAATCCTTTTCACTGCCATCATATGACTATCTTTAGGATTTGCAAAAAATCTTGCAACAATCCCAACTGCTAATGCAATATCTGGTCTGGAATGAGTGACATATTGTAGTTTTCCAATCATTAATCTATACAGTGTTTGATTCACTTCAACTATCTCATCAGTCTTTGATAGTTTTTGTCTAGTAGCCATGGGAGTACTTACACATCTGGAATCCTCCATGCCAAAGGTTTTCAGTATCTCCTTGATATATTTAGATTATGTAATGTAGATACCTTTATTCATATGATATACTTGCAAACTAACAAATAATTTGATCTCTCCAAACACATACATCTCAAATTCAGTTTGAATCTCTTTTGAGAATGTTTGTCACAAAGCATCTTGTCCTCCAAATATGATATCATCAACAAATATTTCATCTAACAATATCCCTTTACCTTTTTCAGACTTTAAGTATAGATCACTGTTGTCATTTGTCCTTGTAAATCCAATATTGACTAAGTAATTGTGTAATCTCTCATACCATTCTCTAGGGGTTTGCTTCAATCCATACAACACTTTATGTAGCTTGCAAACCATATTCTTCTTTCTTGAATCAACAAATCCTTCATCTTGTTCAATGTATACCTCTTCTTCTAGTATTCCATTCAGAAATGTTGATTTGGCACACATTTGATATACTTTGAATCCTTTGTAAGCTTCATAAGCTAGTAGAGTTCTAACTCCTTCCAATCTAGCAACTGGGGCAAACATCTCACCATATTCAATGCCTTCTTGTGCATAACCTTTGCATACCAGTCTGGCCTTATTTCTTATAACTTCTGTATGTTCATTCAGCTTATTTATAAATACCCACTTGGTTCCAATAACATTCTTTTCCTTTGGTCTAGGTACTAGTGTCCAGGCTTTGTTCTTCTCTATTTTCTCAATCTCTTCATTCATGGCATGTATCCAATCTGCATTATCCAAAGCATCTTTCACTGATTTGGGCTCAAATTCACATGATAAGCATGTCTAATTTTTCAATTTGCTTATTTTCATGACCTCTGAATCTTTTTTTCCAATAATTTGATCTGGTTTATGATGTCTTCTACTTTGCTAGTGTAGGAACTGGTCTCCTTTGTTCTTATTGTTCTTCCTCAGGTTCACCATCAAAGTTAATTTCAGGTTCATTTTGTGTCTCTGTTTCATTCTCAAATTCCTTGGCAGTTGCCTCTTGATGCTTGACAACTTCTTTCTGTAACTCGTCATTTTCTTGTTGTTGCTCGACAACATCATTATGTTGTTCGAAAACTTCTTTTTTTGGTTCAGGCAAACTTTTGGTTTCTCCTTCATTCTTGTAAATGAAAGATCTATAATCTTCAGGTTCTTGCTTGCATTCCCCTTCATTCTTTTATGCATATTTATCAATTCTAACATTTGCACTTTCCACAACTTTGTTAGTGTTAGAAATAAAACACTTGTACATTTTGCTCTTAGTGGAATAACCTAGGAATATGCCTTCATCACTCTTAGCATCACATTTTCCATTTCTATCATCCTTCATTATATAATATTTGCTCCCAAAAACTTTAAAATATTTTACATTAGGTGCATAACCATACCATAGCTCATACGGTGTAATATCAATACCTTTCTTGACTTGTACTCAGTTCAAGGTATAGACTATTGTACTTACAACTTCTCTCTAGTACTTTTGTTCAACATTCTTTTCTATCATCAGGGTTCTAGCACAATCCATTATTGATCTATTCATTCTCTCGGCTATGCCATTCTGTGGGGGAGTCCTTGGAGAAGACATCTATCTTTTAATTCCTCTATCATTGTAGAATAGGTTGAATTGATTAGATATAAAGTCTCCCCCTCTATCAGATCTCAGACATCTCAATCTCTTACCTATCTCTTTTTCAACTTTTGCCAAATACCACTTAAACAACTGAAAAGCATCAATTTTTTCTTTGAGAAACATTACAGTCATCATTCTAGAGTAATCATCAACAAATAATATGAAATATTTATCACCTTAGTAGCTTTGCACACCAATAGGTCCACAAAGGTCAGTGTGAACCAATTCCAAAATATTATCATAAGTATAGGTTTTGCTCTTAAAACTAGACTTTGTCATTTTTCCCAACTGACATTGTTTACACATGACATTATCAGGTTTCTTCAATCTTGGTAACCCTCTTACTCTTTTAATCTTACTAATGTTTACCAACTTGTCAAATTTCACACGACATAACCTCTTATGCCATAACCATATATCATCATACTATGCAAACAAACATGTCTCATTAGATAAATCTAGATAGAACAAATTACCTCTTATTTGTTCTCCACTTCCAATTTGTTCACCAGTAGCATCAAAGATTTTAACTTTTATGTGATGAAACTCAACTCGGTATCCAAAAGTGTTCAGCTGAGCAACACTTAACAAATTATAGTTTAGTCCTTCAACAATAAGCATTATCACAATCAGCCAGTTTTATTGATCCTTTTCCTTTCACAGGACATGTTTTGTCATTACCAAAGTAAACACTACCACCTCTGCAATAGCTTAAGGTTTCAAATTTACTTTTATCACTAGCCATGTGATGTGAGCAACCACTATCAATTATTTGTATATGAAATAATTGCAGTTTTATCATCTTCATCATAATCATCTTTCATATCAACATAAACAACTTCTATATTATTGTCATCAGATTCACTATCAATTTCTTCTTTTGTCTTTGTACTTGCTTTCTTTTCTATCATCCTTGTCATTCCTGTCAAGGCATCTTGCTGCAATATGGCCAACTTTGTTACATGAAAAATAAATTATAGGAAGTTTACCTTTGAATTTTCCTTTTCCTCTCAGTAGTCTTGTAGCCATAAGTGCTTCAAGTTCATCAAGATATTCATCAGAAGTGTCATTGTCGCTATTCATATGTCTTTCTTTTCTTTTCCTTGATCTGTGAAGAGTCAATTGTGATTTGAATGTAGAATCAACATGGTGAGGAGTGAAATTATCAAAATTTGATAACTCAAAAGCAATAATTCTACCAACTAAACCTTCCAGAGTTAAGTTGTTACCAAGAGTACATCTCAGTTCTTGTATAGTAGATACTCTAATAACATATATAGGAAGTAAGGTTCTCAGTACCTTTCTAATAACAATAGCATCACTAATAGTTCCATTAGCTCCTCTAATAGCATTTACAACCTCCTTAACTCAGATATAATATTGAACAGTAGATTCACAATATTGTATTCTCATTTGATCAAAATTACCTCTCAAGATTTCAAATTTGGCTCTTAGTACATTTGTATCACCTCCATCGATAGTTGTCAGTGTATCCCACATTTCTTTTGCAGTTTTGCAATCTTTTATGTCTTCAAATTCAGGATAGCTTAGGGCTGATGCAATCTCCAACATTGCTTGGTTGTGTTCTTTTTTTTTCTTTTCTTTCATCTGCTGAGCTGTCATAACTCTAGGCACTGTTATGTAATCATTTTCGACATAGTATTTTGCTGCATCTCCAATTCCAGCTAGGTGTAACTTCATCAAACTTTTCCATGCAGGGAAGTTCTCTTTGTTCAACCTCGGTACCTCCTTTTTATACATCTTGATCTTTACCTTCAAGTACCTTTAAAATTTTCTTTACAAGCACCACAATAGCTCTGATACCAATCGTTAGAATGATTCAAAATAACTTAGAGGAGGGGGGGGGGGGGGGGGTGAATCAATTATCCTAGGTCCAGATGTACCAATTGAAATTTCAAACACTTTAACCAACTCAGATCCACTCAGTAATCTACTCGGTCTCTATAACATATAATCAATTACATAAACTTGCAGTTCACTGTCCTAAAATAATCAACTTGTAGAATATAAAACTCTTAACAATACATCACATCAAATATCATTCACACAAGTATAACACCAAGATTTAATGTGGAAACCCAATATGGGGAAAACCACCAATAACATGCTACCAATTTTTCACTCTTCGGAAGTGAGCTTTGTGAGGAGCCAACCCTGTTAAAGGTTACAATACACACTGTTAAATGTGACCCGGTTAAAGGATTTAATCACTCTTTTAAAATTGAGCCTTGTTAGAGGGCTTAGACCATTCCATTAGAATGTCACCTTGATTAAAGGATTTACAATATGACTGTTAGGTCAACCTTGTTTAAAATGATTTTTCAATTGATACAATGGCTAGAAAGTAACAACAAATTGTGATCTGAAACATATAAGTCACTTTTCAAATATAGATACAATTATAGCTCAAATTCTAATTTATTGAATGACCTTCATTGTCATTTCTATAACTCAGATCTGCTAAAAAATCCTTCAAGAAATCACCACTGTGGAGTCTTGTACTGCTCTCTTCAACCTTCTCTTCCTTCTCCTTAGATTTTCCAATCAATTGAATTAACCTCTCATCCACATACACATAACCTGCAATTAGGTTAATCTTATACCTCTATGATCAGGTAGCTAGATCTTTTCTTCTTAATCATCACTGTAGATCTTAGGGTTTGGTTAGATCCAAAGAATCCTTCCAACATTTCATTTCCATGTACATTGTAGAATACATCCTAAAAACTCCTTGAATCCATACATAAAAATGGTTAAACATATATTAAATACTCATTTAATTCTCCACAATGATCATCCTTATCTTAAATACGCTTCACATATCCCAAGAAATCAACTATGTTGACTGGGATCTCAAATATTTCTCAAACTGTTAAAATACTACTACTCGATCATCACTATGTTCTTTTGCTCGGTCATCACTAGATAACTCAGTAATTTATTGACACTCGATAAATACTGATGCTCGATCGACACTAAATTTGCTTGGCATGTACTAGCATTTGGTCGACACTCGCATCACTCGGCACAAACTTGAGTTCCTTAATCTTTTGCTCTGCTACTTGATCAAGACTAATCTTGTAGTCATCCAAACTTCACTTGGACTTAAGATAAACAATATATTACCTTGTCAAGGTGCAATCTCTTCAAGTACCCATTGCAATTCCACATAAATTAACCATTTCACCAGGTCTTCTTGTTATCTCTTCTTTTCAAATCTTCTTCATCAATCAATTGATATGGCACTTTATAAGATAACAACTGTCTTACGAGTCAAGGTTTGACATCAATGGTAATATAACAATTGTTTCAATTGTAGTCTCCAACACCAGAACCAAGTTCTATAGATTACCTTGAGGAAGTTCATTTCATAGACTTTGATGATATAATGTACAACCAAGACCATAATTATATTAGGACCCTAACACTAGTTGATCTAAGTCAAGCTAACAATCCTTTACCACTAGTACATCCCAATCTCATTGATTGGAATCAAACCAAAACTATTGAGATAAAATAAAATTCCTTGTGAATATTTTATATCCCTTTATATTAACATGATTGAGCCAACTTCCACTAGTGAGCACTATCAAGATGCATCAACTCAAGAAAATATCAAGTTTCTTAGTCAAAAAATAAAGAAATAAAACAAGGACCTAGTGGTGAAAACCACCATGTGGAAGTGATAGGTTATGAAAAAGTAAAACAAAAGATGTATCCAAAGGTGAAAACCTCATTAAGGTAATTGAGGATGATAAACTTGATATTCTTCCTGGGCATTATGAGGAAAGGTCTTCAATCTTGATTGAACCAACATAAAAGGTAAATATTCAAATAGAGGATTCACCCAAGATAATAAATTAGCAGAATCCCTATTAGAGGAAGAAAGGAAACCATTTATAGAATTTTTTTAAAATAGACAAATAAAATTTGCCTGGTCTTACACTGATATGCTAGGCTAGATCCAAATTTAATCATGCATCATCTCAATATAGCTCCAGGGGGTAAACCAGTAAAACATAAACTATTAAAAAAAATGCACCTTCATGTGGCATTGCTAGTCAAAGCAGAGTTCAAGAAGCTATTGGATATTGGTTTCATCTGATCCATTGATTATGCCAAATGTATTTCCAATATCAACCGGAAAAGAGTATTAGGGTATGCACAAATTTCATAGATCTAAATAAATGTTGTCCCAAAGATGACTTTCCACTTCCAAGAATTGATACAATAGCATATTTGACAATTGGACACTCAATATTCTCACTCATGGATGGGTTTTTCAGATATAACCAAATAAAGATTGCACTTGAACATCAAGATAAAACAACCTTCACATGTCCATGGGGTACTTTCTATTGAAACGTCATGTCCTTTGGTTTGAAAAATATCAGAGCAACTTATCAAAGGGCAATGACCACTATTTTCCATGATATGATGCACACATTCATGGAGGATTACATAGATGATATTTTGGGTAAGTCATAGAAAAAAGAATAACATTTACCCATCTTGGATAAGATATTTACAAGGCTTGGAAAGTTCATGGTTAGGCTAAACCCAAAGAAATGTGCATTTGGTGTGACTTCGGGAAAGCTCCTAGGATACATTATTTCAACAAACAGAATAAAAGTAGACCCAACTAAAGTAAGAGCCATTATGGAAATGGGATCTCCAAGGAATATTAGTCAATTGAGATTACTATAAGGAAGGGTAAAATCAATAAGAAGGTTCATAGCTCAATTGGCAGAAAAGTGTCATTCTTTCACACAACTACTTCAAAAGGACACTACTTTCAAGTGGTCACATAATGTGATGAATCATTTGACTTGATCAAGAAATATCTAATGATCCCACCAAAATTAATGGCTTCCAAACTAGGAAAATCATTATTGCTATACATTTTAGCAACATATAATTCATTGGGAGAATTGTTGGCACAACAAGATGAGCAAGGGAAAGAGAGAGTTATTTACTATACCAGAAAAACCTTAGTCAAGTATGAACTTCAATACAATTTCATAGAAAGATCTTTCTTAGCAGTGGTATTTTCTTCTCAAAATTTAAGACATTACATGCTTGCGCATACAATACAAATCATAGCTAAGATTGATCCTTTGAAATAAGTTCTTAGTAAATAAGCTTTAACGAGAATACTAACAAAATGGGTGATGATTCTAAGTGAATTTGACATAGAATATGTGGATAGAAGAGAAATAAAAGGGCAAGTGATAGCCATCTAGTTGGACAAAGCACCTATGTCAAGTGATAAACTAATGCAAATAGAATTTCCAGATGTAAATATTCTCGCAATAGTATCCCACACATGGAAGTTATACTTTGATGGGTCTTATACACAACATGGCTCAGGAGAAGGAATTTTGTTTATTTCACCTCAAGGATACACTATTCCCAAGTCATGCAAGCTATTATTTCCTTGCACCAATAATATAGCTAAGTATGAGGCATTAGTCATTGGAATCAAAATGGCTTTAGAATGGAGAATCACAAAACTACAAGTCTTTGGAGACTCGCAATTAGTAATAAACCAAATTAATGATCATTATCAAATAAAGGATGACAAGCTCATGCCTTATAAGAAAATGATTGATGATTTTAAAAAGTATGTTGTACTCATCACATTTGAACAAATCCCAAGAACAGAGAATAGATCAGCATATGCAATGGCTACTTTGGCTTCATTACTCCAACAACCAGATCAAAATACATGATATGAGTTCCCAATGGAAGAACTGGCTAAAATTGCACATGACCATCCTGATCCGTAGATGATATGATTACTCATGGGTCATTACTTGTTGGTCCTTACTCTTCCCAGCATGTCCCTATCTATGCCTATTTAAAGGACAACATCTTACCCTTAAACCAATCTTGAAATTAAAAGAGAAACTTTATACTCCAAACATCCCACTATGCCTTAATTTCTGACACATTGTATCAAAGAGGTCCTTACGTGACATTACTTAGGTGTCTAAAGAGTGAGGAATCTGTGAATTCCCATCCATGAATGGATTTGTGGTTCACATTTGAGTAGTTTAACCTTGGTTAAGAAACTCGTAAGAATTGGATATTATTGGTCAACAATGGAAAATGATGCATTTCTATTTGTGAGACATGCCAAAAGTGCCAAGTTCATGGGAACCTAATACATATACCGGTGCAAGAGTTACACACTCTAAATACACCATGAACTTTCGATCAATGAGGATTTAACTTGATAATAATGATTTATCTTCCATCTTCCAAGGGATATAAATATATCATTACAACAACTGAGTACTTTATTAAATGGGTTGAGGCCATTCCTCTTTCAACTAAAACTGGGAAACAAATATCCATATTTATCTTGAATTACATCATTTGTAGATATGGTATTCCTCATTCCATCATAACAGATAATGGAAAGTAATTCAAAAATAAGGATGTAACAGAGCTATGTGAGAAATTCCACATCATACAACATTTTTCATCAATCTACTATCCTCAAGGAAATGGACAAGTAGAGGCTTCAAATAAAAGCATTCTTAAGATCCTCAAGAAAATAGTTTATGAATTAGGAAGAGATTGTCACATTCAATTGAATCCTACACTATCAGCTTACAAAACTAGTATTATAACACCCACAAGAGCTACACCTTTTTCCTTAGTATATGGATCATAAGTTTACCATTAGAAGTGGAGATACCTTCATTAAGAGTCCCATTACATGGTATATTATCAGATTAAGACTATAGAGTCTCTAGATTTCAAGAATTAGAGTTGCTTGATGAACATAAACAACAAGCTTATGACCACTTGAAGGTTTATCAGAAATTATTGCCAACAAGTTACAACAAGAAGGTAAAGCCAAGAGAATTTCAAGTGGGTGACCTAGTACTAAGAGAGAATCCAAAAAATCAACAAGATAGAAAAAAGAAAGGCAAGTTTGAAGCAAATTAGCTAGGTCCTTTTGTCATAGTATCCACATTTGGATCAGGGACTTACAATTTATCCACATGTGATGGGTATCTATTTGAAGAACCTATAAATAACATCAATCTTAAGAGGTTCTATACCTGATCATTGAAAGTGCATCAATTTGTACAATAGAAATTGATCCTGAAATAATCCAAAAACAAGGAATAGAGATCCTGGGAATTTAAAAAAAAAAAAAAAGTAAAAAGAGAAAAAAAATCACATAAAAGACAAAAGTACAATAAACCCAAGTGGTAAAAACTTGGCAAACATGTGCTACTTTTTTTAAGCTAAGATCCTTTACTTATCAATCCCATTGCATATCATTCATTCACATCCACCATCCTTGTAAATATTTATTGCATTTCACCACTCATGTACATAGTCATAATAAACCTTGATTGACATACTTGCATAACTCAGTTATCTTGGAAAGCTTTAATCATAGATTGGAATTTTCTCTAAGTCCATCATCGTTGTCAAGTCAAACTGGGGGAAAAATCCAGACTTAGTGATCTTATTGAATCATACATAATAATTTGACAAACACATTCAACTTGACATTAAGACCTATGAATTTTGAACATTTGAACATCCAAACATTAAGACTTAAACATCAAATCCAAAGTTGACATCGAATCAAACAGAAACCAAAATCAGGACCAAATTGGCAAACAAATGAATTCTTATGGAACTATGGATCAAATTACAATGGAAAATTAGCATGATATTTTCTTTTTCTTATGCTTGTAGAGTAAATTTGTATTAGTGTGTAAATTCATCTCAGGACATGGTCATCACAATATCATCGAGGACACTTGGATTTGCATATGAAAAGGATTAATTCTTGTCTGTTTACACAATAGATACTCAGGTCATCTTGGTTCTTTATACCACAATGCTTGTGTCAAATTGCAACATAAAAAATCTGATGAAAATGGTATTCATATCATCATGGTTCAAACTATAACCAGTGGTGGTTGTGCCTATTTTAACATTAAAAAATCTCAGTGATGATAAAATACAAAATAAAAGATCTAGTGAAAAGTGACAACATCACATTGCATTTGCATGTGCATTCATGAGTATATTAGATCTTGCCTGCATTAGATGTTATGGGAATTTTCAAGGGATAAATAAAGACAAATCACAATTTACCCTTTAGGTGGAATACATTGGACGTTAAAAAATAAAATCAATGCATCCATTAATTCATTGCATTTCATTCATCCATTAGGTACATGAGCATTTATTAACATTATGTATCATTACACATCACCATTTGCATTACATTCCATCATATAGATTGCATATACATTATCAAATCATTGCATTCATGAAAATAAAACATTGCATAACAAATAGAAACTTGGCATATATCACCACATAAGCATAATCATTATTATATTATGTCGATACATTATCCATCTAATACATCGTCCATCTAAAAAACCAGGAAAATAAAATATCCATCACATGCATACATAAGTGCATCATAAGTAAATACATCACATATATCCATATATCCTTCATAAAAAGATAAAAAAATGTAGACATGCATCCATGAATAGGCCACTACATCATCATATGTATCATCAAAAATCATAAAGGTCCAATGTATAGTGACATCACTAAAGGAGAATAAACCATAGTATTTGGGGGAGAAGTGTATCAATATCCATATCCAAGTCTACATCATCAAAGTACACCGGTTTCCTCAAAAAAATAAGTTCATGTATACATCATCAATTAAAATCTAATATCAGCATGACTGCCTCTAGACTCTATCAGTCTCATCATCAATGCTCTACCTATATCGATACCTATACTTGTACCACCCCCAATTGTAGAAGGTCTTGCACTTGCATTTGATCAAGGAGGAGGTCTAGAAGCTAGACTTGTAACCCCACGAGTCTCTATCTGTCCACCTCCTACCTTATCCTTGAGATGCCTGTGAGTAAGATATAATATATCTATCTGTTGGTACTGCTGAATAATAAGTCACACAACAATAATTATCTCATCCCGTGACTTGTCCCAACTCTCGGATATTCTCCTGAGTCGGTCCATCTACTATTATCTTCTCAATAGTATGGTATAAATCCTCAGCGACACCCCGTCTCTCTATCTCCTAATCTCTCTTGGTCTACACTATGGCTACCTCTACCTCAAGGGCCTGGATTAGGTCTTGTGCCTATCTCAACCAGGTTTGTAGCAATGTAATGTATGACTAAGCAGTGGCCAAATCTTAGTGCAATCTTTGAACATTTTGACCCGAGGAAACTGGGTGACCTCCCTATACAACCTATGGTAATCCCTATGGTGCACCTAAATGCGATCTTCAAGCAACCCATCTCTAAGACATAATGAATCTCCTAGTAGGGACTGCTCCACCTCTTCCACCTTCATCTCCACCTGTTGTTGCATCTATAGCAAAACCACCTCTACCCCTCACCCAAGCAGCAACACCACCACCTCTGACTCTCACCCCACCCCTCCGTCGTCAAGGTTGGTCATTCTCATCATCATCATCATCATCATAATCATCATCATCATTCATCGTCATCGTCATCGTGATCGTGATCGTGATCGTGATCGTGATCGTGATCGTGATCGTGATCGTCATCGTCATCGTCATCGTCATCGTCATCGTCATCGTCATCGTCATCGTCATCGTCATCGTCATCGTCATCGTCATCGTCATCGTCATCGTCATCGTTGTCATCATCATCATCATCATCATCATCATCATCATCATCATCATCATCATCATCATCATGCTCCTCCAAAGTAAACACTAGCTCTTTGGGATAAATAAATTGAGGAAAAGGATGAGTAGAAAACCACTGGTTGTACTCTATTTTCATATTGGCATCTATAGTAACTAGCCTATAATCCCAATCCATCGCTCTAATTCTATCATTATCATCCATATCTATATTTTAATCTATATTAGGTCCCCATAGAACTCGCTCTGAGTGCACACGAGCATATGCAACTATACCATGGGGAATACTTTGCGTCCTGCCATACTGACGGAGCACCCAAGTAACTAGAAATATCTTGATGATATATGGTGTCTGACCAATCAACCATCGTGAATGAAACACAAAATACAACTCAAGAGGATCATCCTACCATGCTTCACATCCAATATAAGGCCTCTAACTCACCATGTCCATATCATCTATCTGGTGTCTCCAATACTCCAAATTGTCCAACTTAGGCTAGATAATAAAACTATTGTAACCATAGAGGTAAGGGAAACCTATTGGATGATGCCTATCTGCAATAGTCTAAGTCACTAGGATGTGCTCCTAGGCCAAAATCTGTAGTAACATGACTTTGACAAATAATGTTGCACCCCGATGATAGACTACCTGATGAAGCTCATGGTAAAGGTTAGATAGAATGCAAGATCCCCATGCAAACTGTCAAGGTTGTACAATCAGGTCCTCTAAATTCCTCCCCCATCCAACTGCAAACCCACATGCTCTCCTATCAGGCATCATGAAGCCTCTGATAAATATAGCCAAAACCAAAGGAAGTGGGGCATAACTCTCTGCCATGGTCTTATATAAGACCATCTGATCGCCAATCTCTTCATCTCTAAACACACATCAACAAGCATTGCCATTGTCATCCTGATCATAGTAAACCATCTCTCCCATCACAAGAATCCTCAAGATCTGATAAACATCCTCAGGATTTACAGTCACTATGCCAACAGTAGACTAGTGTCGTTAATAGACCTTTGTTCACACAAAATTGAGGAACTCAAGCAGATAGCCAAGGATGCACTGAGCCACCACACATCACTCATCTCTAGATAAATCATCAATCATCTTAAAAGGTTTAGGATATTGAACCGTCATATTAATTTTCTGGAAGGAAACCTATTTTAAAGTCAAACACATCATTCAGTGAATCATAAAATCAATCAAATTCATCACATCATCTATATTCTCAAGGGATATTTGTAACAATCTCATTGAGTGCATCAATTTTCGTTCCTTTAGATTTTGAGGATTAAAAATCATCAAATATCCTATCTTATGAAATTGACATCAAAACAAAATTGACCAATGATCAGACTCGTATCACAAATTAACGTAAAACATCATCAAAGACTTGATCAAAATAAAAAATAATCCTTTTTCACATTAAAATTATAATCAATCTTCAAAAGAGAGATTTTGCAGTGTAAACACGACGGTGACGCAAGACATTCCAAAAGCGATACAAGAATTATCATAGGCGATAAAATAGTTGTAAGTGACGAAAAAAATAGTAAAGGTAATGTTTTATTAATCAAATGCTCATTTATTTTAAAAGCGATACACCAGTATACATAAGTGACACAACAAATTTCAAAAAACCCTAATTAAAAGTGACACTTCGGGTTTTAAAAGCGATGACTGGGCTATCAGAAGTGACAAAACATGATGTAAAAATGACAAAACGAGAAACATCTAGGATTTTTTTTAAAACACACTAAATCGATCTAAAAATGATAAATTAACAAGATAGGTTTGAAGACTTACCAGTGGCCCGTATCCTAGATGTCTCTGATATCGCTTGCCCTTTTCGAATCTGTATTCATAATGCAGATTCACCATTTTAACTCAAAAGGAAAAATAGCTCTCAAAGTGAAAATCAAAAGTGAGAATGTAAAAATGAGACGTGAAAATGACTTTTTAACCCTATTTAATTCACTTTTAAACTTAGTAAAGGGTATTTTTCATCAAACATTTAATTTTGAGGCCAATCAATCCAAATTTCTTTACTTAGGGCATATTGAAATCAATTTTTATCAGGAAATCAATCCAAATGCAAGACAATCATACAAATTTGGAAAATTTCTAAACATTCATTAAAATAAAAAATCCTAAACATCATAAAAAATCATTTTGATTCATTTCTGGAGGGGGAATACAATCAATGGAACACAATTTTTTTAAATCGGGGCACTTTTCAAAATCGAGGACATCAAACATCAAATGTTCAAAACTTTGAATCGAAGCATCAAAGAGATATAAAGATTAAATCTAGGATTCATATCAAAACATCATTCATATTATCATCATCAGTGGGGCGACATCAATCAATCGAGTCAATCATGTCAATATCATATCATCAAAACATTAAAATCAAGATCAATATTAGATTATTCTTTGAATCAACGTGCAACACACGTTAATTCAATGAGAAGAAAAATGTATACGCTTAAAATGGTCAAAGATAAATATTTATTAAATTCATTCCATTTGCATAATTAATTAATTCAAAATCATCTAACTATGTAATTGAATTCAACATCTGATTATATAGTCATCTTTAATTAATTAAATCCAACACATTCACTCAACACACATGGCTAATTTAATTAATTATTTTGAAATAATTCCTTCCTAAAATATCTCACCTACCACTACAAGGAAAAATCAAATTGAACAATGAGAGATCATCTTTAAGCTCACATGGATCACTCGAAGCCTTTGCAATCTTCACCATTCATCTCATAAGGCAATCTTGACCATCAATTTTGGAAACATCATCAACCCCTAACTTCAACCATACCTTGATCATGGTTAATCAAACTCACCCCCAACACCTTGAGAAATCCTATAAATAGGATGCATTCTTAGATTAAATGATCCACTCTCATTTAGTAATTTCACTATAGTCATTATTGCATCCATGTTAGCATAGAATTATCATTTTGAGCATTGTTATAATAGAGAAATATCATTTCATTTGAGTGTTCTTCATCATTTAACATAGAATTTGCATTTATCATAGCATAGATCCATATCACATCATTGAAATCTCATTTTCTAAGTTGTCACTTGTGAATTGAATTGCAGCTGAGAGCTATCAACAAGTCCTTAGAAATAGAAAGCAATATGACACTCATGGTGTCTTTCATTTCATTATTTTAAGCATATTTGAGCATTCAAAATTTTTACCAGGAAATCAATCCAAATGCAAGACAATCATACAAATTTGGAAAATTTCTAAACATTCATTAAAATAAAAAAATCCTAAACATCATAAAAACTCATTTTGATTCATTTCTGGAGGGGGCATACAATCAATGGAACACAATTTTTTTTAAATCGGGGCACTTTTCAAAATCGAGGACATCAAACGTCAAATGTTCAAAACTTTGAATCGAGGCATCAAAGAGATATAAAGATTAAATCTAGGATTCATATCAAAACATCATTCATATTATCATCATCAGTGGGGCGACATCAATCAATTGAGTCAATCATGTCAATATCATATCATCAAAACATTAAAATCAAGATCAATATCAGATTATTCTTTGAATCAACGTGCAACACACGTTAATTCAATGAGGGGAAAAATGTATACGCTTAAAATGGTCAAAGATAAATATTAATTAAATTCATTCCATTTGAATAATTAATTAATTCAAAATCATCTAACTATGTAATTGAATTCAAGATAGGTTTAGGGCCCACACACTTATATGTCGAAGATATTTGAGCATTCAAAATTTCATTGAGATTATTTGAACTAGTTTTAATTTTGTCTTCATTCTTCTTCACTTTTATCTCTTAGATCAATGATATTCTCATTTTCTAACTTGAGTTCATTATTGACTTCTTTATGCCTTAGCTTAAATTTCTGGATTTGATCTTTTAACTTCCGAATGCAATCATTTTCCATTTGAATATTTTTTTATAGTTCCTTGTTTTCATCTTAAAAAAATTCAAGATCTTCATATACAGACACGATCTCTCTCTCATCTATGGTGAATCTAGGAATAGACCGTTCAACCTTTTGGATCTCCTTCAAGTTGTTAGACTCTTCCAAAGGAACTAGCTCTTATACCAATTGTTGAGCATCCAAAATACTTAGAGGGGAGTGGTGAATCACTATTCCCTTGAAAAACTTAAAACTTTTGTATAGCTACCCACATAAAATAATTAAAACTTTCTAAAAAGAAAGAGCAAAAGTTAAATAACACATAACACCAAAACTTTTATCATGGAAACCCAAAATGGAATAAACCATGATGTTGGAAACCTTTTTTTTTAAAATAAAAAATTAGTGTTTCTTGAGAGTGAAAATATACTAAAAATCATTCAATAACCACTTTCCATGATGCTGTGCAAGGGTCATCACCAATATTTTGTATTTGATCAACTAGGGAGAGAGCTTCACAAAGGTTGAAGCTACCAAAGTTTTCTTTTCTGTCACCAAGCTTTTCCACTCCAAGGATATTCAATTGAGAAGAATGGTTTAATCGATCATTAAGAAGTTTTCTCTTTTTTAGGTTATTATTGTTATAAGTCCTTTTATGAGAAACATGAATGAGAGACATGACATTCAAATGTATTCCCAAAATTCTTATCTCTCCAATGATGAGATAGTCACCCTAATTGTCTGGTGTGTGCGCAACAAACATGAGTCATCAAGTAGGGTATGAGAATCCATTAAAGCATGATAAAGAACAATTTTAAGAAGTGTTGTGGCATAGATACCTACAAATGTGAAAGAACTCAAAGGCATCAACAATGATGTTACCTATTGAAACAAATAAATCACAAGACATGTAGAAAATATATATGTTCAAAATAGAGCACACACACAAAATGTTTGAGAAAATATCATCATTATGAAATGACTCCATGATATGGAAGGCTAATAAAACTTGAAAAAATTTGAGAGCTTTGAAATATGAAATTAAAAATTGAGGCATGTGAACATTAATGCCAATTCATGAATGCAATGAGTACAAGATATGCACAATGAGGATTCTTTTAGAGGGTTTGTGAAATGTTCAAGCTAATGCTCGAAGAATGCAGAAGTTTGCATAAAGAAGGTGAAGTGTTTGATATAATACCCAATGTACGTAGATATGAAACCACAAATATAGAAAAAAAAATGTTTGCTAAAATACCTTAGATAAAAATCCTTTAAATCAAATGGAATGATTGCAGAACATGCACAAAAGGGGTAGCATGTAGATATACTAGTTGATACTCACAAAAAATGTTTTCAAAATGTGGAAGCACAAACATTATGCACCATCTATTTGATATGATGCCTTGTCACAAAAACAAATCAAGAGGTGGACCCTCATGACATTCTTTTCAATCGTTTGAGAGAATGCCAAAAATAGAGACCAAGAAATGATAATTATAGTTGGAGATGTTTGTCACCATGCTTTGTAACTTCACAACCATCCTCCTAGGGCATTACCGAAAAGGGGCATTCACCATCCTAGGTGAGGAAGGTTTCCTATATTTTTCATCATTAACAAGATGGATAAACTGATCATAGAGCTAAAAAAGGCCACTAAAAGATGCTTATTACAAGCCAAAGCATACTTTAGAAGATATCAATCACTTGATTATTACATTCTGAACTGGAGCAGAGGGTTCCCAATCAGTTGTTCTGACTACTGGGAATGTTTGTTCTGCTAAGTGCTACTACATAAAGGTCTTTCACCTTATAATTATTTGCTAAAATTTATGTAAAACTATATGGAGTTCCATTTAATGCAACTCAGTTTGCGTCCTGTTTGTGGAGAGATATGCATTTTCATCTAGAGACTAGAGCCTTCAAAAGAAGCTTCCCACAAGAGGAAGTGAGAGTTAATTTGTGTAATTAAATCTAGAATCACTATATAAAATCTACAACCACATGATTGGTGAAAAAAGGAAGAAGACAAAATGAAGACATAATTCTAAGTAAATGCATTGTAATTAGTTGTTGTGTCTATTTGTTTCAAGGGGCATTTGATTATTATTCTAAGGATGACTAATTAATTATCTATTTTATAACCAAAACATGTAACCATTCAGAGGTGTTCCCTTTTTTATATAAAAGGAACACCAAGGATTAAAGAAGAAAAGGGGTAATATCATCAGCATCACATTATATTATATATCAGAACCAAAAAATTATCAGACTGTTATGTCCAAACGAATATCGGAAAATGTATGATATATTTTGTCTATAAAGTTTACTAAACTATTCATAAATTTAATATAAAATATCACTGTCTATGTTTCTATCATTTATTATTCTTATCTTATCAATTGATGTATCAAGTATATAATCAATTGGTCATTGTGTTTTTCACACTCTTGTGTGTTCTTTTAATTTGATCTCTTTAAGGAAGGGTTAAAATTCTTGTTGAAGGAATACAGTGAATAGGAGGGATAAGGTTAGTGAATACAATTCAGTGGCATAAACTACAGTATGCTAATAGTTAGAATTTAATACAATAAGTGGACATGTGATCATTTAGACTTTGTAGCCTAATGGATAAGCACTTATCAACTATAATTTATAACTATACATCATCACTTCATTTTTACTTTTTAGTTGCATACAAGTAGGAGTAGGAGTAAAAGTAGGAGTAGGAGTAAGAGTAAGAACAAGAGTAAAGGTAGAAGATTGAATCAAGTCCAATTCTCATGCCAAGTTGGATTGGTCAAACAAGAAGTGGTACGAGTTACAATCTTCCTAATTACATTTGATTGATTACGAGCAGATACGAAGCATTGAGTTATTAGGTGCACCCGCCTTGACTTGGAAGAGATATAATTGTAGGGGAATATAACCTTTGAGCATTGTTTTTACACAAGTCAATTGCTAGGATCTCGAGATTCAATTTCCTCTCTTAAAAAAATAACAAAGTTATTCCCAAGGTTCTCAGGGGTCGTGGTACAACCTGCATGGTAACTCAGTTGAAGATAAATGTGAATGTTCACAAGGAGGACTTTGTTGGTACTTTAAAGACATCAAACTACAAAATTTTTTTAGTACTTTTTGTATTTTTCAATTTATCAAAGATTGTAATTAACTAGGGATGCAAATTTGTGTTTAAACTAAAGACGATTTTGATTGCTTTCAAATTTATGACAGATATTTAAATGAGTAGGGTAACAGGAATGAAGTAAGTTGCTGAAAATGAAATCCTAATGGACATAAACCATTGTTGATCCTTCCTTGCAAATAGAATGATGGAGAGATTTGGAGCAAACCCAATGAATATAAAGAAGACAATGTCACAATTATATACCTAATGGATGCAATCATTTGGAGAGAAAATGTATTCACTCGTGCAAAATTTTCAAAACCTATCAAATCATGAGGCCACCAACATGTGCACACACATGAGACAAATTTATCATTAAGCCCAATAGATGATATTTTCCATACATTCACCACAATAAGGTAGATGAATAACAACAAACTCCAATTTTAAAGAAATGCAGATGCAAAACTGTATCGTCTTAAAATGGAAGCACTTCCATGTTAAGACTATTTAACACTCCTTAGGGGGTGTTTTGGGCCATTATCATGTTTTCCTCTAACTTCTTCCCCTTTTCCATCTTCTGTGCCTGTTTAGGACCCAGATTGGGCTTCTCTGGGCACTACTTTCCCCACCTGGCATATTTTCTAGGGGTCTTAACCCCCTAGGTCAAGGTAGACCTTGACCTTGACCTAGGTCAGGGTCGACCTCGACCTTGACCAAGGTCCCCTTTTCCATTGGAAAGTGTGTCGGATGAGGGGGGAGCTCAAAAGTTTATTTTCTCGCTTCCGGGTCGGCTGTTTTTGGCTCCAAAGTGATGACTCTTAAAAAGATATTTAATATAGGTCCACTTCTAGGGGTATGAGCCCAATTGGAATTTAATTCTCCTATGTCGGCCTCTTTAGAAGTTTGTGGCCTAGACTAGTATATAAGGAAGCCTTCTCCTCTCATTTTTAATAATAATGACAATAACAATGATCATCTATGCATAATCTATCAAAGCAATCATCTGCTTTCAAGCATCTATTGTTCTACATGCTTTCAAGATTCCAAGTGTTCAATCAAGGTTTTCAAGTCTTCTTCTCAAGCATTCAAGTTCTCCATTCAAGGTCAAGGATTAAAGCATTCAAGCCTTTGAATGGATTTGGTTTAAGTATTCAAGATTCATCATTCAAACCCTAGATCTATCCATCATGGTGGTGTGATCTTTCTTCAAGATCCTTTGTGTATCCTCAAGATTCATTCATTCTTCCTTCAAGGTCGATTCCAAGCATATAATCATGGAGGTTTTGATTTACATTTATGGTTTTTAATGTTGAGTCTAAGCTTTCATATTAACATACTTGTTTACATTTGAAATACAATTGCATATCTATTGAATATCATAGCTTCGTTGTTAGATCTACTTCTACTACTTGCTAGCATTCTCCATTTCAGTTTTGATTTCAAGGTTAATTCCTAAAATTGGGATTTCACTAAGGAAAACCCCTCCCCCAAAAAACAAAACCATTTTTGTTGTAGGTACAGGTACAGAATAGTGAACTACAGAGTAGATTTGGATACCATTTTTGACAAAATTTTGGGATCCACAAACATAATTTCCGTCGGAGTAGCGCAGGTCAAGGTCGACATAAAGGAGTATAATTGCGCCCCCGTATTTGGGTCAAGGTACACCTTGCTTAGAAAAGAAAAAGATTTATGGGTTTTCCCCGTCTCTGTGTTTTTGTTCCAGATCCAGATGCAGAATTTCCAGAAACCCAGTACAGACACCATAAAATAGCAATTTCCAGATCTGCTACATTTAAAGATAAGTGTTTCATTTCATCATAATCTTTCAGATCTATTGTTTTACTTTATAATTAAGAATTAGATTCTGATCCCATTTG
>MU227433.1:1163556-1189208 GCA_018584345.1 Thuja plicata | reverse complement strand
ATGAAATGAATTAAACTTATTTAATTCATTCAAAAATAGGAATATTAATTATTTAAGCTTTTTATTGCTTTTGATAATTAATTAGGACTATAGCCATTTTAATTAAATTAATAGGCTAGGGGAATGACTTATTTTGCAAGTGGGTAATTGATTTAGGAATTTATTTAATTCCTTTATAATTATATACTATAGCCATATTTGATTTTGATTTGATTTAATTGGTTTGAATTGATTTAAATTATATGGCTATAATAGTTAATATAATTCAGTGATAAAAATCACCTAAGACATTAAATTGATTTGAAGAATTATGCCAAGCAGTAACAGGATCGTTTGGACATAATCAAGGGTATGATCACACTTAGGGCAAATAGGGTCCATAGTTGGAACAAACCAAATTTAGGTGGTTACATCACTTCCATCTTAAGAGAACTTCCATATTAAAACTATTTTGGGCCATTATCATGTTGTCCTCTAATTTTTGTCCCTTTTCCATCTTTTATTCCTGTTTAGGACCCTGATTAGGCCTCTTTGGGCACTGTTTTTCCAACCTGGCATATTTTCCAAGGGTCTTAACCCCCTGGGTCAAGGTCAACCTTGACCTTGACCCTGACCTAGGTCAGGGTCGACCTCAAACTTGACCCAAGTCCCCCTTTTCCATTGGAAAGTGTGCCCGAAGGGGGGGGCTCAAAAGTTTATTTTCCCACTTTCGGGTCAGCTATTTCGGGCTCCAAAGTGATGAATCTTAAAAAGACATTTAATATAGGTCCACTTGTATGGGTATGAGCCTAATTGGAATTTAATTCTCCTATGTCAGCCTCTCTAAAATTTTGTACCCTAAACTAGTATATAAATAAGCCTTCTCCTCTCATTTTCGATAATAACGACAATAACAATGATCATCTACACATAATCTATCAAAGTAATAATTTTCTTTTAAGCATCCTTTGTTCTACATGATTTCAAGCTTCCAAGTGTTCAATCAAGGTTTTCAAGTCTTCTTCTGAAGCATTCAAGTTATCCATTGAAGATCAAGGATTTAAGGATTCAAGCATTCAAGCCTTTGAAAGGATTTTGTTCAAGGATTCAAGCATTCAAGCCTTTGAAAGGATTTGGTTCAAGTATTCAAGATTCATTATTCAAACCCTAGATCTATCCATCATGGTGGTGTGATCTTTCTTCAAGATCCTTTGTGCATCCTCAAGATTCATTTATTCTTCCTTTAAGGTGGATTCCAAGCATATAATCATGGAGGTTTTGATTTACATTTATGGTTTTTAATGTCGAGTCTAAGCTTTCATATTAACATACTTGTTTACATTTGAAATACAATTGCATATCTATTGAATATCATATCTTCGTTGTTAGATCTACTTATACTACTTGCTAGAATTCTCCATTTTAGTTTTGATTTCAAGGTTATTTCCTAAAATCAGGGTTTAACTAAGGCAAACCCCTCCTCCAACAAACAAAACCACTTTTATTGTAGGTATAGGTACATAATAGCAAATTACATAGTAGATTCAGATACACTTTTCAGAAAACTTTCAGGATCCGTGAACAGAATTTTTGTCGGAGTAGTGCAGGTCAAGGTCAACATAAAGGGGTACATTTGTGCCCCCGTATTTGGGTCAAGGTCGACCTTGCTTAGAAAAGAAAAAAATTCTAGGTTTTCTTTGTCTCTGTGTTTTCATTCTAGATCCGGTTGCAGAATTTCCAAAAACCAAGTACAAACACCAGAAAACAACAATTTCTAGATCTGCTACATTTCAAGATAAGTGTTTCATTTCATCATAATCTTTTAGATCTATTGTTTAACTTTATAATTAATAAATTAGATCCCCTTCCCCTCTTTATCCATAACCAGTTGATTCCTTTTAGCATTGATCATCTCCTTTCGATTAATCAATTGGGATCTCCTTGTCTCAGATTAGGAGGTAATATATATATCTACAACATTTTCCACATACCCCAAACACATAAAAAACAACTATATATATATATATATATATATATATATATATTTTATACAGAAGCACAATTAAGTAGTTGGCTGTTTGAAAAGAATGAATAAGCATACACACATTCATCAATTTCACATAGATGGCATAAAAATATCACACCATGAATGAAGCACCAATTGTATATCTTTATTGCATCAAGAATCTGAACATAATACATTGTTTTCACTACAATATATAGAGTTATGTTCTATAAACTCTGAATGTTGAAACTAGGGCATCAGAAACTCTAAAAACAATGAAAAAAAACTAAAACTAAAGATTTACTAAAGAAATCTATTGCTGAACTCTGGTTATGCATCCCTCTGATTTGAAGTTCTATTTTCGTGCAAAAAAGTGATCACACTGGAATGGCCTAGAATTCGGACCCCGACCTTTGCACCTAAATTTTCCAAGTGCAAATTTGACCAAGTATAGAATCAAAACTTAAGAACCCCAAAATTTTGGCCTTTCGGAGGCTGAAAAGGCAAAAATACTGAGAAGGCTGAAATGCCAAAATTCCAAAAAAGGTCAAAAGGCCAAAATGTCGAAAGACTAGCCTTTGAGAGAAAAATGACTAAGTCTAAAAAATTTGCCTCTCAAAAAGGGATGAGTCTGGATTAGAGCAGTTTATCTTGAGAACACATCTGGATGAGCAGCTCATAGCCTCTGCACTATCTCCTATACCTCCTCGTAATTTATTTCTTTCCTCTTCAATTTTTTAATTCACCGTTCTTTCTTTTCTCTGAAAGTGGTCAATTCAGAAGCGAAGAACTTGATTTCTTCATCATGCTCAGACATTATTTGCATGTCTTCTTTTGAATAGAAGAGTTTGGAGGCCTTCTTTGGTGCTAACACCTGCCAAAATATCTTTAAATTATTGTATTTCCTCTTTGGCTAGGCATAGAATTTGCCTTTCTTGATCTCGGTATAGCTCCAAGTCCATACCTGTGAAGAATTTTTCTATTTCTTCTACCCCTTCCATAACCTCCTTATGCTTTTGCTGTATGTAGCCCAGGCACTTTTCATGAACCTTAATTGTTTTGGCTATACTTTTGATCCAGGTTACAAAGTTATCTAGCTCTTCACCTTCATATATCTTGACCAAAATTTGGAAGTGCTTCTTCTTGATCATCTTGAGGTTTTGGAGGGTAGTTCACCATTTGGCCAATTCAGTATCTAACCCCTCATCACTCTCCACCATGTTTATCAACTTTGTGGTTTCCACCAGAGTAACTTTGAAAGGCCTAAAAACTAGTTTGATAACCCATTCTCCAAATTGTTCAAGATCATTCTTCCAATCAACATTTTCCTGAATGAAAGAGGGGGTCATACCTCCTGACAAGTCCAGAGTAGGTCCCTTCTCTAATACGGCCTTTAATGAGGCCTCTGGGCAATTTGGGTCAATGAGACCCACCATTTTATGAATGAACTTCTTCAGAGCCTCATTTTGTTCTATCAAGGACTTGATAGTTTCCTCTTCTTTGCTCATAAATCCCAGAGCATGTTTGAGGCCTAAGGCTGCCAAGGTCTTACTTCCTTCCCTGGTTGGTTCTCCCAAATCTACCTCTTCAAATGTGTAAACCTATTGGGTGAGTTGTGCTTGAGAGGTGCTAGTAGAAGGAACTGCCACATGTGCCTTCCAATGTCCCTTGGTGTCTTGAGTGACATGAGATATGGTCCTTGCTGGTATATTAACCTCTGTTTGATGGAAGGCCTACCCTAAAAATGATATGTCAATGTCTTCTCCTTCCTCTTCATCTATGTAAGTCCTTTTCCGTGGTTGAATCTCTTTAGTGAACCAAGTAGGTTTACTAAAGGCGGTATCTGGCTCATATAGGGAAATGTGGAGGACTGAAGCCAAGCTTTGTGATTTAGGGGTCTCCCCCTCCTCTAAATCTTCCCCATGTTCAACTTCTTTTCTAGCTTACCCCCCATGCATTTCTCCTTCATGGCTTCCTTCCTCTTTCTTCTATTCTTCCACTGCAACCTCATGTTCACCTTTATCTTGGCCTTCATCCTTGGAGGAATTGATTGTTATTTCTGCATTAAGGCCTGTCATGGCTTCCAGTGTAGTTTTGAAGGGAGATACAACTTCTATGCTTACCAACACTTGGGGAGTCAGTATAAAAAAAGGCAAAGGAACATATGGCAGTGGATTCAGCATTGGCATCGTGGGTGGTGGAGTAGAAGTGGAAGGAGGTGGAGTTGGCATGGGAGTTGGGAGAGAAGGTTGTGGAGTCAGAATAGGGGGTGGGAAAGAGGTTGGTGGAGTTGGAATGTGAGGTGGTGGAGTTGATGTTGAACTCTCTCCTGTAGTCTTACTCCCTGCTATGCTCTAGGAAGTGTCGACATATTGAGTTTCTGGCCTTTGGTCATGGCTAGACTCCACTCCTATAATAGGCACATTTAGTGTTGGATTTGTGAATTGGGACGGAGGTGGAGTAAGGATCACTTGAGGCTAGATGGGCACCTATGTTCCCAAGTCAATTCCTATCGCTGAGTTGGGTGTATCCTTCCCCTGATCTGCAAAACCCTCTAGGCCTTCAAAATTAGACATAAGGAACTCATCCAAGCCTAAGGTATCCAAATGATTGTCTCACTCTTTTGGTGCCTCTGCCTGCTTCCTTGTTATCTCTTTCTTCCTTTGAGAGGCTGCCTGATATCTTGTCCTTTTCACCAAGGGTACCTCTTCCAGCTCTTGTTTCTCCTATAAGTTTTCCAATCATGGAGAGGTAGAAACTCTCTTTCTTTTATAAGTTCTCTTTCCTTATCCAATGGTAGGGGGATTCACTAGAAGTGGAAGGGCCTTAATCTTGGGTGGCCTGTGATGATCCAACATGAGGATCTATCTGCCCTATCATCCTAGTTTTCAAGGCCTTGTACCTAGGATTAGAACCATATTCCACTTCACACTCATATCCATACACTATTCCTGGCTTCTGAGGCGGGGCCTTCTTGTATTGGGACACTGTGGACCTCTCTCCACATTTCTTATCTACCTTCATGGGTGGATCCATTAGTGTTTTTATAGGAATGGGATCCATTTGGTAAGGCCTTCTGATCCATGCCTTAGTCATTTTGACCACATGCCTTGCTCTAAATTCCATGCTATCATTTTCCTCTTTATCTACCTCTATATTCAGAATAGGCCGATTGTATATTTTATCAACAATATATATCGAATCCAGCGCATTATCTGAATCTTTATCCCAAACCTTTGGGGGAATATCGATCTTGAAGGCTACTTGTGCTAGTGTGAGGGACATCTTGTAGTAATCCCTAATTCTTTCTTTGTGGTCATTCACACAATTCATCCAATGATCTTTAATGTGTGGCTCATGGATGTAGAACTTGCCAATGATATGGTTGTATGTGCCTATGGGGTCGAATCAGGCCCGAATGTCCTTATATAATTGGAGTGGGCACTCATCCCACTCAAAGGCCAATGAATTACAAATCTTCATATCTTGGAGAGTGTAGGGGCCTAGGGAAATGAGGAAGTCCCAACAATGCTTCTTCTTATGCTTGATGTGCTCGTATGCATCTGCAAGCTGCCTAGCCGTTTCTAGGATGATTACCCAATTTGATGGGTACCTTGGTAGCTTTTTGGAGGGTAGGGTAGATCTTGCCACTCAGATGTACATGCAAGTTATGAATTATATATAGTATTCCCCTATGGCCCTTATTTTGGTAGCAACTTCTTTTGATATCCTCTTCGCGTAGTCACCCTCTATGGATCTAATGACTGCAAAGATAAAGACATCATTCACTATTCTGTAGTCTGGGCTATCTTCAGGCATATTTGTCCTTCTCACCAATTTCAAATAGACAATATGAGGCCATGCATTTGGCTCATTGAAGCTTCCTCATTTTGTGAGCCCTAGATAGTCTGCTCATGTGGCTAACAGGTACACTATATATGTAGTCATGTAGAACTTTGGGTTGTGCTTAACCACGGTCATTTTCTCATCCAATTTATCACTTAGGATGGTATCCCAATCAAACCTAGCCTTATGGTTCCTTATCTTCTCTATCTATAGAATTATCTAGTTCTCAAGTTGGATGGACTGAGGTAGTCCATAAACTCAACTTATCAGGGTGACCGCAACTTGGATTTCATCCTTTAAGTATCCCCTCCTAAGATCTATTTTGTCCAATTTGTTCTTTGGGAGAGGCTACTGTAGGTATTCCTTATTTGCAATCTCGTTAGCATCTTCAGTCTTGTTCCTGAACCATCTCAACCCCTTTTCTATGTAGAAGTCATAGAACTTGTCTACACCCTTCTAGATATTGAATACCTCCTCTATATTGTCCGGCCTTAGGTCCAAAACTACTTGTCCTTCTGTATTCTTAACCACCTTTTCATTTGGTATGTAGTGGTTGGATAAGGTCATGATAATCTTGGAGGACATGACCACTACCGGGTGGGCTGCTGTGTTGACTAGGCATGATAGAACCAAGGAGGTATAGTCTTTGGTCCTTCCCATTGGTTGAGAGATCCTTACTAGGAACTGATCCCAGTTCACATTCCCAATGTCGGTATTGGTGATCTCTATGTGTTTGTTTCTGATCTTTGAAGAGGGGTGATTCCCATTAAATAGGTACTTCAATAGTGATGTTTCTCACTTCTCCCATATTCATGCAATAAAACATGCAAGTATCAGTATCTTTATTAAAAAAAACTACAAAAGCAAGAAAGGAAACAAAACTAACTAAGAAAACTAGAAGCAAAGGGGTCTTAAGTAGCCAGAAATGCAGTTTTTGCTCTTTCAGACTTTTTAGGCTTTTGGAGGCTGAAGACAAGGTCAGGGTGTGAAAGGAAAAAATTATGAGGGATGACACTAATGGCGAAGGAAGCCCTTTTGGAATTACATAGTGTGAAAACTTTGCAGAAAATTGGGGTGCGAAAACTTGAAATCTTGAAAAGATTTGGGGGCTGATGAAAAACTTTCAGGCTTTCGGTGTGTGAAAGTCCGAAGAAGGTTTTGGAGTGTGAAAGTCTAAAACCTCTGGGAAAGGAGACCTTTCCTTTGGATGCTTTGGTGTTTTGGGGTTTTGGAGGTTTGAAACACCAATGATGCCGAAAGTGCGAATTGCACTTGGCTCAAAAATCTACTCGAGGGGATGTTTTTGGCCTTTTGAAGGAAAAAAACCTATGACTAGGTCGCGATGCCAAAAAACCAAAACTCTAAAAAATGCAAAGAAAAGACAAAAAGAGGAGAGTGGCCCCTCCAAAGTTCCAAGGGTGTGAACCCTAGGGACCTAGGAGGGAGAACAACCTGACTAGGTCGAAGACCTAACCTAAATAGACGCTAGAACAAAAAAAAAAAGAAGAGAAAGCAATGGTGACAAAGGCCCTACTTGCAAGGCACAAGGAGAAGAAGAAATTAATGAGCCACTGAGCATGAGGAGGGATAACTAACAACAAACAATGAGGAGAAAAAATGATGCGCATGCGAAGAGGTGAGAAAAACACAGGCAAGAGCAAAAAAATGCAAGTGAGAAACAAAATAGACCTAAGCCACTTAAATATCCCGCGGATGAAATCACCTAACTTTGGCATTTCAAAGGATGAAACACTGAAATTTGGGTGGCCTCATCCTCTTTCGATGTTTTTGAGACCGAAACGCCAAAAGGTGCGGAGGTTCTATCCTTCAGCCTTTTCGGCATTTTGGAGGCTGAAACACCAAAAGGGTCAGGCTCAGCCTTTCAGAGGACCTGGGGTCCTCTGAAATGCCAAAAGGGAAAAAGGCTGAAAAACACTCTATTTTCTCAACAGGCCGGTAAAAAAACCTAGTTCAGGGAACAGGGAGAGGGACAAACCCAAAAATCCAAAAAGAAAGGGGGGTTCCCATGTTTAGAGGGCCAAGAAATGGGGTGTGTGTTGTGGACCCACAAAAAATATCTCTGACAAATGAGGAATTACCAAGGCATTTCTTCATCATCAAGACCCTTCTGGATCCTAACTTTGCAGTGGAACAAGAACTAAGAGTTGTTCATATTGACTATCTTTCAATGACTTTCCACTTTGAAGTTTTATGCTTATCTCCTAGTGTGTGTTCACATGTGTTCATTCCTTGACCTTTGATTGTGGTAACCAGAATGTTTATCAGCTATTCCCAACCTTCTCCATGTAGACCAAGGCTTCCTAGAAAGATCTTTGTTTCCAGTTAGGCATCCATAGCCCCGACAAAGTTTTCCCTGAATCCCAAATGTAACCTTTCTCTACTGCTGGCCAGGCATCCATAGCCCTGGTAGAGGTTGTTATAGTCACCCTTGTCCATTTGGTTTTCTAGGCTGGAGCTATGTAGGAGAGTTCTTTTCTTTGAAACAATTTCTTATTTTCTTGCATGAGCTATATCAAGATACTTGATGGGTTTAGTTTTATATTCAGGTTCATACTATTTTTTTTGATTAATCTGAGCAACGATTAGGCTGTGCTACTCAGAGTTTACACTTGTGAACAATTTTCAAGCCATTTTTATTTTGTACTTGTTTCTTTCTTCTTCAACTATTCTCCTTGTCCTCTTTCTTTCGCATTCACTAGACTTGGGTTCTGGGATCAGTGGGTACCCGAATCCATGCACTAGTGTTGGTTTCAGACTGAAAAATGCTTGAGAAATCAATGCTCTTGGGTGCCATTTCTTAGTGTGCTTTGTGATTAGGATGACCAAGCATTGAACATCTTTCTGATTGTCAATGGAGATACCACTATTTTGACATTTGGAACGTTCTCTGCATTGTATGTTTATTTGGAGAATTTGACTAAGAAATAACTCTACTCCAATTTAAGGACTACTTGGATTGAATCCAAGACACATTGACCTAAAGAAAAATGAGCCCCGATGAAGAGGGGAACAACCGTGGATGGAAGAAGCAGACTAGCAATGGGAAAATGAAAGAAAGAAAGAAATAAATAAAGAAAGAAAGCAAAAACAAAAAAAGAACGAAATTATGATACAAGGGACAGAAAGACACTCCCGCTTAGGATCCGAAATAGTGTTTGAGGAATTTCCCATTGACGGGAAATGGGGTCAAATCTCTGTCTAAGGTACTTATCCTAAAAGTGTTCTCTCCTAAGATCTCTGATATCTGGTAGTGGCCTGTCCAAAATTTTTGAATTTTGGTGTGGCTACCCAACCTTTCTTTCACTTTATCCCACATGAGGACCAAGTCAGAGATCATGAAAGATTTAATAGTGAATCTCTTATCAAACCACTACTTGAGGATGACATGGTGCTTTGACACATGCTCTAGGGCCAAAGTTATTTTCTCCTCCAAGTTGAGGAGGTTCACGAGTCTAACTTGCACTCGATCTTCGCCTCCAACATACTGGTCCATAAATCTCAAAATTGGGATTTTCAAGTTCATAGGGAAGACCGGTTTCAATCCATAGACCAATTGGTATGGGGATGTTCCCAAGGTGTTCTTAATCCTCACTCATTCTTTCCACAAAGTGTATTTTAGTTGTGTGTGCCAATCCCAGGGATTGTCATCGAGGAGATGTTTGATCACCGTCGTCAGGTTCTTATTTGTATACTCCACTACGCCATTTCCTTGTGGATAATAATTTGAAGAGAATTGAGGATTACCTAGTTTTCAAAGGCCCATTGCGTCAGCGAGGTGGAGGAGAAAGAGGGAGAATTGTCACATACCAGATAGAATGGTATCCCAAACCTAGTTATGATGTGCTCTTTTAAGAACTTGGTTACCACTTCTGTGGTGCAATTCTTCATTGCTTGGGCCTCCATCTAGTGTGTACAGTAATCAGTAGCTATTAGGATGAACTTGTGACCTAGAATCAAAGGGGGTTTAATCATTCCAACAAAGTCTATGCCCCATTGGGTGAATAGACATACCTCATATACTGGATGTAAGGGTATCGTTGGATTTCTCTCTCAAGTTGTGCTTGTTTGGAAAGTGTGGTAGGATCTTACATGTTCGCAGTATCTTTGAACAATATTGTCCAAAAATACCATGCCCTTAAGATTTGGTGAGCATTTTCCTCAGTTGACCCATGTGTTGTCCCGTACCTGTCATTAAAATCTTCTAGGACTTGTTTTTCTTTGAGCCTGTCCAGGCACCTCAGGTAAAGACCTTCATAATTGTGTTTATACAATTGACCACTCTTCAACATGTAGGAGTTGCTTTTTATTTTCAAATCCCTTCTCTGTGACCTATTCATCCCCTTTGGGAAGCAATTCTGTAGTAGGTAGTAGACTACATCTTGATACCATATATCGGTGATCACACCTTGATCGGTGTAAGTTTGGCATACTAGACCCACTTCTACTTCAGAGATCAGCTTTGTCAGGCCTTTGCCTCTTACTAGTTTCATTGGTTGGATCTCTAGGTCAAATTATTGTAATATTTCCATCAATTTCCCCCTTCACTCCCCTAGCTCATTATGCATCAATAGAGATTTCACAGCGATATCAGGAACTATCCTAAAGACTTTGCTCCTTAGGATGTAATGTCATAATTTCTTCACCGCTTTGACTAAAGTGAAAGATTACTTGTTTAGGTTGGGGTACCTGACTTTAGTATTCTTAAGGGGGAAACTCATGAAGGCTAATTGACTTTCATTCTGACCATCTTTCTTCTATGTGAGGATGCCTGCACAAGAGTGTTTTGATGCGAAAGAGTATACCTTGAAGGGAATAGTGTAATTTGGACTGACAAGAACAAGGGCTATAGTGATTATGTTCTTGATCTCTTCAAAGGACTTCCTTACTAGGGGATTCCACTCAATCTTAGCATCCTTCTTTAGCATGTCATTGAGTGGCTTTACTATCTTAGTAAAACCACTAATGAACATCCTCACGAAGTTAATCTTCCTGAAGAAAGATTTCATTTCTTTGCGGCTGTGAGGTGGTGTCAGCTTGAGAATGGCTTGGACTTGGTTAGGGTTAATCACTATTCCTATTTATGAGATTACATTCCCAAGAAACTTACCTTCCATGACCCCAAATATGCACTTCTTGGGATTGAGGGAAATCCTATACTTCCTGCATCTTTGGAGGACTTTTCTTAAATCATTTATATGATTGATTTGCTGCTTTGAAAAAATAGTTAGATCATCCATGTAGATGATGATACATTTCCCAACTAGCCCTTTGAAGGCAATGTCCATCACTCTTTGGAAAGTAGCCTTGACGTTGATTAAACCAAAGGGCATTCATCGATATGCGAATGTCTCCCACCTGGTGGTGAATGTCATCTTCAATCTATTATCCTCTTGTACCATCACTTTATTGTAGCCTGAATAACCATCTAGGAAGGTCATCATTTGGGAACCGTTCACTACTTGCAGTACCTCATCAAGAGAAGGGAGTGGATAGTTATCCTTCTGAGAGGCTTTGTTCAGATTTTGGAAGTCCACGCACAATCTGATCTCACTGGTCTTATTTCTCACGGGTACCAAGTTGGCCACCCATGTGGAGTGCTGGATGGGGAATATGATTCTGGAATCCAAAAAATTTTGGACTTAATTTTGTATCAAGGGCTCCATAGTAGGGTTGATGGGACATTGACACTGCCAGAATGATTTGGAATATGGGTTTAGTGGGATATTGTGCACTATGACTGAAGATTCATATGTTTTCAGTTCTTCATAACTCCAAGCTATGACATCTCGATATTCTGTAAGCAGGTGGACCATCTCATCCTTCTCCTCTTTGGTACATACTTTCCCAATGTGAACATCTCTTGACTCATCTTTGGTGCCTAGGTTGTATGCTTCGTACTCTTTAGCATCGGGTGGTATGTCTGGATTCCTTCTCATACCAGTCCTGTCACTATAAAAATCCTTTCTAGTTCCACCATTCCTTTTGGTATGAAATTTGTTCTTAGGTTTATGATTCCTTGATCGTCTGGGTCCTCTAGGATAACTTATTCTTCTTCTTCCTCTTCCTTCCCTTCGTCTATGATCTTCTTTTGAAATACACATGCACACATGATTAACTTGAGGATGTGTTGGTCATCTTGAAAGACTTGGAAGTTGGTGATATTAACTGGGATGGCCAAGGCTACAATGAGTTCAAATGAGAACTTATTTAGTTTAGGTTTCTCCATTGGGTGTAATGAACTGGCCGATATAACTAGGGCATCAACGATAATTTTCTTCCTTCATGGGATGGATCTGATATTGAATGCTTTGAAGTCATTGATTAAGTCCTATGCCCTATTTTGGTAGGCTATTTGAGCCTCTTATCATTGCAAGAATATTGAATGCAATTTTTTTTGACAATCAATTGTGATTCTCCTTCCACCATCAAGGCTTTTATTCCCTTCTTACGGGCCAAGAGGAGTCCACGAACCAAAGCTTCATATTCTACAACATTGTTAATGCACAAAAAAAGTAACCTATAAGAAGCATAGAAAGACTTAACTCTTGGATTTATCAGTTCAATCCTCGCACTTGCTCCTTATTTACACTTAGAGCCATCAAAGCATAATTTTCATATTTGATGTTATTTTGTAGGGTTTGACTTGGTTGGGACATTCCTCAAGAAACCCATTATCTTGAGCTCTCATTTATTTCCCCCATCACTATCTGAGGAAGTTAAATCTTCTTTCTTTGCCTCCTGGGTATTTTTGAGGTTTGGGGATTCAGGGCTTTTGCCATCTTTATCTTCTTGTAGCTCTCTATAGGGTGGAAACACACCATCATTTGAAGTGCTTGAGTCACTGAATATGTCCAAGGTAGGGTTTTTGTTCTCTGATTTGGACTCACTTCCTTGGCTCTGGATAAAAATGCCTGGATTACTAGGGGCATCTTCCTTTGACATGGTGTCACCTTCACTTTCCACCTTGGGGCTTTCCTTTTCCATCTCAGGCCTTTCCAAGACTTTGATTGGTAGGGAGATTTGAGTTAGCAATCATGACAGTGCATCTTGGCAACTGGGGCATTTGAATTTTGAATGACTCACTTGGTGCAATTGACAATACCCTAGTAATAGGAGGATGTTAGGATCCATGTATCTCCCTAAGTGTTGCAGGATAATTTTCATGTTGTTCATAAAGTTTTGAAATATATCATCATGGATGTTGAGCTCTAGTAGGCCCTACACAAGACTATGGTCTTGTTCTTCAACTTCTATGAATTATAACATGAGAATGTCATCCATCCGATAGGTGCCTAGGTCGGTATGTGTGAACAAAACTTCATTTAGAGCATTATAGTCAGTGATCATCCTCTTTAACTTAGGCTTGACATTAATCTTGATTTGGTTGTTCAATCCCTTCCATGGTAGCCACAGCTGTGTGAAATCCATGGACAACCATCCTCTCAAGCATTTGGTCCATTCTTGACTCAGTAGCATTCCTTAAGTCTCAGGGATATCCACTATGTACACATCAATTTATCCTTGTATCCTTGGGTTGGAAACCAAGTTGGATGTGCATGTCCTTGAGTACACCAATTACCTTGACTTCTATCTTGTTGAGTTGGATCACTACTCTATTTTTCATTTGCGGAACCATCCCCAATTTTTGACAGATGGATAAGGGCATGACATTACATGATGCTCTAGAATCAATTAGGCAACTGTGTAATTTTTTTCTAAATATCTGCAAAATGAGTAGGAATAGGGGTACCTCTATCTTATCTTTGAACATCACCGAGAAGGCTTTAGAAGTGTTTATATTGAAGGTGGTCTTCATGTTACTAGTCGTTATACCTTGCTTTGAATGGTCTAGGGATTTTAGGAGTGCTTCTCTCTAAGAAGGGTAACCTTAAAGCATTTCAAACATAGATATGCTCGCCTTGGTTTTCTTCAATTCTTTGACTACACTATATTTGTCATTTGACCATGCTGAACTTCTGTAACCAACAAACATGTTTGGTAGAGATGACGTAGGAGCATTCGAACCTCTAGGTGGCGCAATATTGTTGCTTTCCCAGGGATCTAGTGAAGTTGTTTTTTTACCCAAAGGTATACCATCGGTCATAGGTTCCTTTTGGCTCTGTAAATTGTATGGGGTCTGATGGTCATTTTGGAAGGCATGAACTTTAGAGTATTTAGGTTCTTTCTCTTTCTAAAATGGGAACATGAACTCTTCTTCTCCTATATAGGTGTCCATACTTTCCCCATTTCTAGACTCACAGGAGTCAAACATCATGGCATTGAACTAGACGAGAGGTTCCTCCATATTTTGAGGGTATTGGTTATAGGAGTTTCTTCCATATCCATCATTGCCTTGGCGCAGATTAGGAGCCCCAAAAAAATTGGCCTCTGCAATCTCAAAGGTATTAGCATTATTCGTTGGTATGCTACCATTGTTGGGCCGAGTGTTCCATGGTCTATTGGGTCTTTGATGCTAAAATGCCTTATCCTGTGAATTATTGTTATTATTGTAGGTGTTGAAACTTCAATTTTGATTCTTGGGGTAAGCACTTGGAACAACAGGCGCTCATTGGTATCCACTTTGGTTTTGGGAAGGATTCAATTTCATCCTTGTGAGCTCACTTGTAAATTGGGATAAGTTTTTCTTCACGGCATCCAACTCAAAGGCCAAGCGAGTGTTAGGTTCAGTTTGGGGCACAACCCTTTTCTCCACAAATGATGTTTTATGAGCCTCATAACCAGGATAAGTGATGGATGGTGGTAAGGCTGTGAATGGTTATGCTAAAATTAGGTTTAATGAAGGTGTGTGGGTGGCCAAAGTTTGATTGCTCACCAAAAATAGATACGGGGTAGTGTTGTTGCTAATTGTAGGCATGACCGCAAAGTTCCCCTCTATTGGGTCCATTTTTTGTGTAAATGTGATGGCCTAATTATACACCTTTTCCATTGTGTCTCTATTCGCGGGGGGAAGTCTTCTTAGAAAGATTGAAGTGAAGGGGTCCAGGGCTTTGAGGTAAACTTGTACAACTGCTACCTCTAGTATGGTGTAAGGAGATTCCAACTTTTGATGCATCTTGTGGAAACGATGATTGAGCATGGAAATGGGATTATTATGATCTTTCCTTGTTGTTATGAACTGGTGATGTGTTGCAGTAGCGTATACATACAACTTAAATTGATTAAGAAATTTGGTTTCAAATTCAATCCATGCAGAGATAGATCCTTATGGTAGGTTCAGGTACCAGTTGTATGCAAATTCCCCCAAAGTGTATGGGAATAGAAAATAGACAACATCTTGGTGGGAAATCTCTTTGCGGATACAAATTTCTTTGAAGGCACAAATGTCCTCTTCTGGTGTCCTTGATTCACCATATATAAACTGTGTGCAAAACTTCTCTAGATTTTTGGGCAATTCATGGAGCTTCCCAACGAGTTTAATGGTGAGTTTTGTGCGTTAGTGAAGAAATCCATTGGGCGAGGTTGCTAAAAAGTCTAATATGCAAGTTCTAATTTTGGTTTATAGTTGCAAGGACAATCGGGACAGTGATGTGTGATTACTGCCCAAGCGGATTCTGGGACTCGGTAGGATGGTGAGAGGAGTTCTCTCTTGTCTTCCCTTTGTCACTGTGAGCTCTGTGGTGGTGGGTGAGTTCAAGGAACTTGCCTCTTTTTGGAGATTATCTCATCACTCGCTCAAACTATTCTAGAGAGAAAGATCTGATGTTATCCATTTTTTCAATCTTTAGGCCCTCCTTATAGTGTCACTTCTATTGAGCCTTGTTTTTACAGAAATCAATTGATAGGATCTCGAGATTCAATTTCCTCTCTTAAAAGAATAACAAAGTTATTCCCAAAGTTCTTCGGGGTCATGGTACAACCTACTTGGTAACTCAGTTGAAGATAAATGTGAATTTTCATGAGGAGGCCTTTGCTGGTACTTTCAAGATGTCAAACTACAAAACAAATTTAGTACTTTTTGTATTTTTCAATTTATCAAAAATTGTAATTAATTAAGGATGAAAATTTGCGTTTAAACTAAAGATGATTTCGATTGCTTTCAGATTTATGATAGAAATTTAAATGAGTAGGGTAAGAAGAATGAAGTAAATTGCTGAAAATGAAATCCTAATGGACATAAACCATTGTTGAGCCTTCCTTGCGAATAGAATGACAGAGAGATTTGGAACAAACCCAATGAATATAAATCAACGCCCAATGTCACAATTATATACCCAATAGATGCAATCGTTTGGAGAGAAAACATATTCACTCATGCAAGATTTTCAAAACCTATCAAATTGTGAGGCCACTAAGATGTGCGCACACACAAGACAAATTTATCGTTAACCCAATAGGTGATCTTTCCCATACATTCACCACAACAAGGTAGATGAATAAAATAAAACTCCAATTTTAAAGAAACACAGATTCAAAACACAATAAAATAGTTGGCTCTTTGAAAAGAGTGAATAAGCATACACACATTCATCAATTTCACATAGATGGCAGAAAATATCACACCATGAATGAAGCACCAATTGTAGATCTTTATTGCACCAAGAATCTGACCATAACACATTGTTTTGACTAAAATATATAGAGTTTTGATCTACAAACTCTGAATGCCAAAACTAGGGCATCAGAGACTCTAAAAATAATGAAAACAAACTAAAACTAAAGCTTTACTAAATAAATATATTTCTGAACTGATACTAAACAAATTGCATGGATCTTTAATCCATTTACACTTAGTTTTCCCATGCAAAAGGGACCAAACTCGCTAAGAAAGAAGAAAGAGAGAAGCTGGAGTTCTCTTGCATGCAACTGGAGTCTTCTTCTTGATCTCTAAGTTCTCCATTGGAATCTTCATCTATGGTTCTCTTCGAGGTGGGGACTGATAGAGGACCCTTAGTCCTTGCAAAACAAACTCCAGTTATGCATCCCTCTGATACAAAGTTCTATTTTTATGCAAAAAAGTGATCATGCTGGAATGGCCTAGAATTCAGACCTCGACCTTTGCACCAAAATTTGCTAAGAAAAAATTCAACCAAGTATAGAATCAAAACTTAAGCCCCTCAAAATTTCAACCTTTTAGAGGCTAAAAGACCGAAAAGGAAAAAATGGTGAGAAGGCCGTGTTGGTTGTATTTCTTGTTTTTGAAGCTGCCCAGAAATTTTTTGAAGTTTCCTGTCGAACCTATGCTCAAAAAGTTAAAAGTCATGGCATAAATCACTTATATATCTCTGCAAATAATGTTTTAGCCCTAAATCTAGTTAAATGTGCCAAAAAACCCCAAGTCTGTGAAAAACCTTCTATTTTGAAGTTACTTTATCATAACTTAAAAACCACTTAAAAGCATGTGTTATATACTGTGGTCACCACGTCTCTTTATAAAATCCAAATATTCTTTTCCATTAAGAGACTTAGCGATTTACCTTTAGTCGAGTTATCTCTGTAGAAAAGGAATATTCCATTAGTTATTTGGAGACTTAGAGACAATCGTCCGATGCAAAATAAATCTAATGGTGGTTAGATTGTCTCTAGATGAGATTAGTGTTAATGATTTTCTATTGCGACTTTGAGTTTACTAAGTCACATTGTCTCCAAAAGTGACCCAGGTTTATGAGTTAAGTTGAAAAGTTAAAATTTCATTGCAGTCACTTTGTCTTTGAATAAAATGTGAGTTAAGACAAAAGAAATGAGACTCATTAATAACCATTTATTAGAAGTTAAATATTATGGTACTCGGAAGGTCTCCAGATTAACCCCATAGTTTAAAAATTATTAAGCAACAATGAGGTTGTACAGTCGCGATGTCTCCTGAGAAAACTAAGGTTAAAGTTGGGTTTCAAAGTTGATGTTGTCGCGGAGTCTTAGTATAAAGTGTGGGTTAAGTTTAAAATCAAGATATCTAGCGACAACCCTCACATCAAAGTAAATATAATGGTGGTCATCAAGTCACCAGGGGAATTTGAAAAGTCAGTTTTTACAGCGATTTGGAGGCAAGGTTTATGATGAGACACATGTTCAAAAGGTATGCATTGATTATAAGTTATTCAATCGCGTGGTCTCGAAATAGCATCTGACGAATTGCAGATAATAGTCGCATTATCTCATGATATATTAGGGTTTTCATTAAGAATCATGAGACTTGGCTTAAACCGTTGGATGCAAATAAAAGAAGATCTACGGTAGTCAGGTGATCGCCATAAATTTTTTGAAAAGTCAAGATCATTCAACGATAAAGAGATAAAGGTGTAGTCACAAAGTCTCTAAATGGAAACCAAAGGGTTTAAAAGCAGTTATAAAAGGCTTCAATCACCAAGTCTCATGAAGTAACTTAAGTGTTTAGGTGTGACTGAGACCAAACTACTAGTAAAGGTACTGCAACTATTAAGGCCATGCCAGTGTGTGGACAAATGGCTAGGAGATCATAATTGGGGAGACTTCTTCTATGAGAAGAATTATACTTTGATAAGGGTGTATGGTTGCAATTACCCACCCCACATTCTCCCATTTTATGTGTCACCCAGAATTACCGTAATAGAATTCATCAGGAAACTGATTTTAATAGACAAGGAACACTTAGCTCCTCATAGAAAGGGTGCTTTCACCCCAAGACAATTTAAGATAATCAACTTCACAATTGGCAAGAAGGTAGAATAGTTGATAAATCAATGGATAAGGCATTACAAAATGAATATTGCCCTGTGTAGATTTGTAGACATAGAGGGGTTTATATTAAGTGCTAGGAAGATCTTGACTCCTATTCTCTTTAACCAAGAACATGAGCAATGCATGGGGGAGGACCTCATCGGAAATATGATGGATGATGAGGAAATTGATCAAAGGGAAAATAAGTTCAATGAACTAATAGACCTGGAGAGACAGGTCAAGAGAAAGGGCATTAATTTTTGGGGTTTCTTCCTAGATATGTCATATTTGAAGAGGCTAGATGCCATGATAAATTCACACAATCTTGTGTGTAACCAATTAGAAGATGCACTTGTAGTGCTAGAGAAGGGCCACAAGGGACATTCATCATCAGAGTATGATGATGATAGTGAAGGAGAGTACTCAGTACCTAGCCTCCCTCCAATGGATCAACCATTGATTAAAGGACAACCAACAAGAGAAGCAGAGGGAGAACATGGAGAAAATATAATTGACCTAACACAGGTCCCTAAGGAAGAAGTTACAAACGAGTCCCCACCAAAAAGACAAAAGGTTGAAATAGGGGAGCCATCTCATGAGAAGAAGAAAGAGAAGAAAAAGGATAGAATTTATGCCCTTATCACAGGAGATAGGCCTTATGACCATGAGCTTAGAAAGCAAATAAGGCATGGTAAAAAGATACAAAAGGATAGTGAAGAGGAAAATGAACTGCCTCTTCTAACTTGCACTGATGAAAGAGTGCTACATCAACAACAATTTTTAAATGATGATAATTTCATTAAGACTAAGGAATTCAAGGACTTCCTTATTTGGAATAAGAAACAACAGGCGAGTACAAAGCTGTAATTGGTAGGAGGTGACCCAATAACCAAGGAATCTTTGCAAGAGTTACAGGACTATGATCTTGAATCAGAACAACTAACTCCTGAAGAAGCCAGACAACTGGTAAAATCTTGTGGCATATTATTGGTAGAAGGATGGGATTTATCCTTGGCCTTCATAATAGACAAGATAAGGAAGCATCCTGATGTTAAATTGTCATCAGAAGTCTAAGTTGGTGAGATGATAAAGGGATTTGGATACAATCCAAAATCCCAAGCACTAGCAATGTGGAGCCTAGCTCCAAAAGATCAAAAACCATCCGTGCTGGATATACAAGAAGAAAATGGAAGGAGACAAGATCATTTGGTCTATCCAAAATATAGGGGACTTAGAGATCTCTCAAGTGCTAACACATTTTGCACAATTAAATGAGGCTAAGACTATCCAGTTATCTGAGAGATTCAATAAATTGGCTGGTGAAACAAGTGCCATTGTTAAAGACAGAGAATTGTGTCTTATCAAGATCAGCTCAAAAGAAAAATTGATTGATGAATTGACACAATAATTTTTGGAAAAGCCTGAGGTTTCCCCCGCTGAACCTAAAGAGGTAATGGATGTTGAGATCCAGATAGAGCAAACAGACTATGATGTTGTGGAAGCAGGGCAAATGGTTAGAGAACACAATGAAGTTATATTAGGTGCACTAACAAAGATATTGCAGCATAGAATAAAGATAATAAAAGATAAAGTTGATGTGGTGTATGATGCATATGGTAAGTTTCCAAGCCTTCAAGATGAGGTTAATAATTTTGTTGTAATCTTGAATCCCTATTATGCTACCTGGTCATTAAGAACAAGTATTTTTGAGAGGTTAGCATCCTTGATGACCCTAAGATCAGATCTACCAGAGATAGTAGTCCAAGTGTCAGAAGAGATAGAATAGATATGATTCACTTTATCATTTTTTATGGGTAAAGTAAATCAGATTGAGACTAGGATGCAGATGTTTGGGCCAGATTATAATAAATTTGTGCCATCAATAAGGGCAGAAGACAAACAAATTAAGCCACTAGGAGCATGGATCTCAGAGTTTGATAATGTAATTCCTAGTAAAGAATTATATATCTCTGACAAAGGTGAGTTGGATATGGAGAGATATAATAAAGTTTTGGATGAGGCCTTTAAGGTAGAGACAAAATTCAATAGGTTTGTAATAGATGTCAAGAATATTACAAATGCTAGGTGGGATAGATTAAAGACAAAGCTTGAGAATATTCAAAACTTTAAATGGCCAACCGATGCAGAGGTCACAACATGGGATACATTGACAAAACCAAAGAAGAGGAAGAATTTTGACATTGATTTAGACATATTGGATACAGAGTAGAGGACACATGGCACCTATTCTTTGAGCACAAGAAGGTTAGCAATCTTAAAGACTAGTGTAAGTTATCCTATATTGGCGGTCACTAGATCTAATTACAAATATCATATGCTATCTTGAACATATACAGACAAAGGTTCCGACATCCACAAGAAGACAAAGGAAAATAAGATCTTATTATTCAGTTTTGTCCTTCCACCGCTTGGAGTTTTCCTATCTTTTGTCTTTTCTAGTTTTTAGGGTTAGGTCTTTTAAACCATTCGAAGCTTGTTGCATCATTGTCTTAAGGATTCCAAGATGGTTTAGGCCTATACATAGATCTCTTGTATCATTTTGTAGGAGTTGGAAATTAATGAAATAGAGTTACAAGGCAGACTACTAAAATTTGTCTGAGCCTTTGTACTATTTGTCTATCTGAATGTATTTGAATCTTTAAGACATTAATACAAATATTTTGCAATCTCTTTTTTGCATCTTGGTTGTCTCTTTTCATTTATGTTAAATTTCTTGTATGTTTATTTGTAAGGCACTTAGGCATACTGATCACAAGGTTGTTGTGCAGTCATTCGTGAGCTCCTTCAAGGAAGGATTAATTATTTCAAGTGACCCCAGAGAGATTAGCATTAGTTTAAGGATCTGATGACATGGTAGTAGAAAGAGGATAATCTGTAAGGAATTTTATCTTTTTTTGCAAGTATTTTATTGATCACCTTATTGTGGAGTTATACCAGATATTGACTCATAGCCCAAGGATTAGGCACTAGTTTATAGTTGGCTAAGTAGTTGTTAATTATCCAACTAATATTTTAATTTAGCCAATCATTCACATTTCAAATTTATATTCCATTCAAGTAATTGTGTTTAAGGAATACAATTCAGTTTTTTGATTCCTTTAAGAGAGAATCAAAATAGGTTATCCCTCCTGAAGTTCATAAGGACTGAAAAAGGAAGAAGGATGAGAATCCTTATTGCATTACTACTTGCTGTTGTCAAAATACTAGTCTGGCTCATTAAGATTTGTATCAGAATCCTCATAGTCATTTACATAGTCATCTACTTATTGATTCATTAAAATGCATTTCATCAAATTAGTAAGAAGATAATCCACTTAAAATATATTGTCATTCAGTAATCATCCATAGGTAATACCTGCCTGAGTCAATGGATCTCAAAAAAGAAGGAGGTAATAGTTTCCCCAGATGTTATCTAATACCCTCATCAATTAGCCTTTCTCTTGCATGAAATAGGATTTTGCATTCAAGTATACAAGTATACTGTCACATTAAAGTTGTGCTGCAAGAAAAAATGCTAATAGGCTGAGAGACTAGCCTTTGGGAGAAAAATGACTAAGTTTGAAAAATCTATCTCTCAAAAAGGACTGAGTCTGGATTAGAGAAGTTTATCATGAGAAAACCTCTATATGAGTAGCTCGCAGCCTCTGCACTATCTCTTGTACTTCCTCATAGTTTATTTCTTTCCTCTTCACTTTGTTAATTTGTCGTTCTTGCTTTTCTCTAAAAGTGGTCAATTCATAAGTGAAGAACTTGATTTCTTCATCGTGCTTGAACATTCTTTACATGTCTTCTTTTGAATAGAAGAGTTGATGGAGGCCTTCTTTGGTGCAAACACCTACCAAAATATCTTTGAATTATTGTATTACCTCTTTGGCTAGGCATAGAATTTGCCTTTCTTGATCCTGGTATAGCTCCAAGTCTATACATGTGAAGAATTTTTCTATTTCTTCTACCCATTCCATAACCTCCTTATGATTTTTTTTTATGTAGGCCAGGTAATTTTCACAAACCTTAATTGTTTTGGCTATGCTTTTGATCCAGGTTCTGAATTTATCTAGCTCTTCACCTTCATATATCTTGACCAAAATTTGGAAGCGTCGCTTCTTGATTATCTTGAGGTCTTGGAGGGCAGTTTTCCATTTGGCAAATTTAGAATCTAACACCTCATCACTCTCCATCATGTTTATCAACTTTGTGGTTTCCACCATAATATCTCTGAAAGACCTAAAAACCAGTTTGATTACCCCTTCTCCAAACTATTCAAGATCATTTTTCCAATCAACACTTGCCTGAATGAAAGAGGGGGTCATACCTACCGGCAAGTCCAGAGTAGGTCTCTTCTCTAATACAACCTGTAATGAGGCCTATGGGAAACTTGGTTCAATGAGACCCACCATTTTATGAATGAACTTCTTTAGAGCCTCATTATGTTCTTTCAAGGACTTGATTGTTTCCTCATCTTTGCTCATAAATGCCAGAGCATGTTTGAGGCCTAAGGCTTCCAGGGTCTTACTTCCTTCCTTGGTTGGTTCTCCCAAATCTACCTCTTCAAATGTGTAATCCTCTTGGGTGAGTTGTGCTTGAGAGGTGGTAATTGAAGGAACTACCACCTGTGCCTTCCAACGACCCTTGGTGTCTTGACTGACATAAGATATGGTCCTTGCTGGTATATTAACCTCTGTTTGATGGAAGGCCTACCCTAAAAATGATATATTAGTGTCTTCTCCTTCCTCATCATCTATGTACGTCCTTTTCCGTGGTTGAATCTCTTTAGTGAACCAAGTAGGTTTACTAAAGGCGACATCTGGCTCATATAGGGCAATGTGGAGGAATAAAGCCAACCTTTGTGATTATTTTGTCCAGTTTGTTCTTTGGGAGAGAGTACTGGAGGTATTCCTTATTTTCAATCTTGTAGGCATTTTCAGTCTTGTTCCTGAACCATCTCAGCCCCTTTTCTATGTAGAAGTCATAGAACTTATCTACGCCCTTCTGGAGATGGAAGACCTCCTCTATGTTTTCCAACCTTAGGTCCAGAACTACCTGTCCTTTTGTATTCTTAACCACCTTTTCATCTGGTATGTAGTGGTTGGCTAAGGTTGTAGGATTTGTGAAACATGCAAATCCACAGAACGCCAAGAACACCTGCATGCAAAATGCCTGTTGCAAAGATTGAAGCCAACAACAGAAAAAGCAGAAACCCTTCTATGCTCAAAAGGTGAGATCTCAAAAATGTATTTGAAGAGTATGAAAAAGCATTACAAAGTTCAACCTATAAAGGTGAACAAACCCTAAAAACATAAAAGCCAGGTTGCGCAATATAATTAATATAAAGTATTAATTATATGCACCTAAGAGATAGCTTAAGAGAAAAAGAGTAAGAATTAACTGATTACTCTAACACCCCCCATTAAGTGAAGCTCAGGAGGTAAGCTAACCTAGCACAGCTAAGAAAGCAGGAAAAGAGTCCCGGCAACAAGGCCTGATCAGGTACCCAACAACAAAGAAATCTCTGTAAACTGGGGAAATAGAGAAAACCCAGTGGGAAAAACCCTACCCCAAAAAGAGATATGAAAGCAAGCAAAGACAAAAAGAATGACTTCAAGAGACTCTCTCAAAGCCAGTAGTACAATGCGTGCTACTAACCCCCCCGTGAGAGAGGGTCGAGGCTCCAAAGCCCCCCAGAATGAAAGAACCCCTGGAGAAATGAACAAAACACTGTGACTCCAATGTAGAGGAGTGAAAGTCAGTGGGTGCTGAAGAGGTGACCTCAAAAGATGAGGTGTCACTGGAAGGCTGAGCTGATGCTCAAATGAGAAAACACGAGGATCCTGAAAGGGAATCCCCAATGCAAGTGGTATGACAGGTGTGCTGACACTGTCATGAGAGAGGAGATGATTTTCCTCTGAAGAATCCGCAATAATTGTGCCCGGTGGCTCGATGAATGGAGCTGGAGGTTCAAGCAGTGTTGAAGAAGAATCCCACTGAAGAGAAAAGTACACCTCAGGATGTGGTATGGTAGTCACAACACTGGTCTCAGGAACAACATAGAGGTTCAAGCGACCTGACTGCACCGCATGATGCTCTCTGGAAAGAGGAGAGCTAAGCTTTGAAAGAGGAGATGGTGGACCAAAGTGAGAGAAGGTGTAGAGATGGGTGGAATGATCAACTATCCCTGTAGAAATAATGCCTCCTGTCACACTATCCCTGATGAAGGCTGAATTGGCCGTGAACTCAACTGTCTTCCCTGACCCACTGCGTGTGATCTAATAAATCGAGAGAAGGTTTGCAGAGAGAGATGGAACATACAATACATCATTGAATGTGCCATCCTGAATGCTGACCGAACCTGTCCCGCAGACTGTCTGTACAGTGTTATTCCCCATGAGAATATGAGGAACAGGAGAAGTCTCAAAAGAAGAGAACAAATCCTAAGAAGATGCCATATGGTGAGAAACACCGGAATCCAGTATCCAAGGGACCTGTGAAGGGGATGTAACAGATGCCCGTAATGCATGACCCTGTCCAAAATCCTGTCCAAATGTCGAAGATGAGGCAGAAGACTGAAAAGCAGACCCCTGTGAGGTGGAAGAGGATGGAGAGGATATAGTGCTCTTCTAAAGGAGAGCTTGCAAATCTACAATCTATTTCTCATAGCCATCAAATCTCTTCTGATAACACTGGGACTCATCGTGGGACCCCTTCTGACAATAAGAACAAGTGGGGTTCTGAGTCTTCTGTTTCTCCTTCTTAGAAGAAGATGGTGGGCCAGTAGAGTGCTGAGATGAGGAATCAGATATCTTCTTCGGCTTCGGCTTCTGTGTATCCTGAGATGACTTGGCAAGCAATGCCTATGACTGTGAACCTGTAAGAGAATCCATCTGACTGAGCTTGGACTGCTCACGTGTTAAATTGTCACAGAAGGTCTCAAAAGAGGGCATAACATGTCGAGTACCCAGAGCATGCATAGTGGAGTAGAAGGTAGAAGTGAAAATCTGATATGGACCACGAAGCTTGGAGAGTATCAGGAAGATACACTCATCATCTGACTTCATCTTTCCAGCAACCTGTAAAATAGATCGAAGAGACTTGAACTTCATCAAGAAGTCCTCAATGCTGGTGAATGAGT
>MU227433.1:1135499-1161950 GCA_018584345.1 Thuja plicata | reverse complement strand
AAAGGTGAACAAACCCTAAAAACATAAAAGCTAGGTTGCGCAATATAATTAATATAAAGTATTAATTATATGCACCTAAGAGATAGCTTAAGAGAAAAAGAGTAAGAATTAACTGATTACTCTAACAAAGGTCATGGTAATCTCAAAGGACATGACCACTACCGGGTGGGCTACTACATTGACCAGGCCTAATAGAACCAGAGAGGTACAGTCTTTGGTCCTTCCCGCTGGTTGGGAGCACCTTAGTAGGAACTGATCCCAGTCCATGTTCTTGATTTTGGTATCAGTGATCTCTATATGTTTGTTTTTGATCTTTTAAGGGGGGTGATTCCCCTTGAAAGGGTACTTCATTGGTGATGTTGTTATCTTCTTAGGCATTCCTATGAGAAAAAATGCAAGTATCAATATGTTTATTGAAAGAAAACTACAAAAGCAGGAAAGAAAACAAAAATAACTAATAAAACCAGAAGCAGAGGGCTCTTAAGTAGCTAGAAATGCAATTTTCACTATTTCAAACTTTTTAGGCTTTCAGACGCCGAAGACAAGGTCATGGTGCGAAAGGCCAGAATTCTGAGGGATAAGGTTGATGACGAAGCAAGCACTTTTGGAATTGCAGAGTGCAAAAATTTTGCAAAAAATCAGGGTGCGAAAACCCAAAATCTTGAAAAGATTCAGGGGATGGTGAAAAATGTCCAGGCGTTTGGTGTGTGAAAGTTTAAAGAAGGTTTTAGAGTGCGCAATTCTTAAACCTCTGGGAAGGGATACCTTGCCTTTGGATGCTTTGATATTTTAGGGTTTTGGAGGTCCAAAATGCCAACGATGTCGAAAGTGCAAACTACACTTGGCTCAAAAAATTGCTCGAGGAGAGGATGTTTTCGGCCTTTTAGAGGCCAAAAACCTTTGACTAGGTCACGATGAAATAAACCCTAACTCTAAAAAAAATGCAAATAAAAGACAAAAAGAGAAAAGAGACCCCTCTAGAGGTCTAAGGGCGTGAACCCCAGGGACCTAAAAGGGAGCACGACCTGACTAGGCCAAAGACCTAACCTAAACAAATTCTAGAATGAAAAAACCAAAATGAAAAGAAGAGAAAGCAATGGCAACAAGGCCCTACCTGCAAGGAAAGAGGAGAAGAAGAAATAAATGATCTGCTGAGTGTGAGGAGGGCTAACTAAAAATGAACAGAGAGGAGAAAAAAATGAGGCGCGCGCGAAGAGGTGAGAAAAATGCAGGCGAGAGAAAAAAAATGCAAGTGAGAAACAAAATAGACCTAAGCCACTTAAATAGCCCGTGGATGATGTCACCTGACTTCGGCATTTTAGAGGCTGAAAAGCTGAAAGTCGGGTGGCCTCATCCCCTTTCAGTGTTTCAGAGACTGAAAAGCTAAAAGGTGCAAAGGTTCTATCCTTCGGCCTTTTCGGCATTTCAGAGGACTCGTGGTCTTCCGAAATTCCAAAACGGAAAAAAGGCCAAAAAAAACTCTGTCTTCTCCAGAGGTCCCGAAAAAAACCTAGTTCAAGGAACAGGGAAAGGGGTAGACCCAAAAACCCAAAAAGAAAGGGGGTTCCCATGGTCAGAGGACCAATAAATGGGGTGTGTGTTGTGGACCCACAACAATAACCACACTTGATTAATCCCATTTGCTGGCCAAATCAGTTGTAGATTTTGAACATAAAAATTGGCATAGTCTTTAGAGTTCTACATTCTATTGATTTGGGAACCAACACACAAAGAGGGTCAAATATCAAGTATTAGGTAACTGGTTACTAAATACAGGGGTGGCTCATTGCTGGTGTTGCTCACTATCGGTTGGCTCACTGACCAAAATACAAAACCAACTATTATAATTGAAATTAAACTTATAGACAGAGTATGAAATACAAAATTGAACTGCCAGAATTGCATCTTTATATGCATGATTTATATAGTTCTCATAGAAGTACAAAAATATTTCTATACAATCACTAAAAATATACATCACTTCACTATATAAATTAGTAGATCACATTTACAAATCGCATATCATTCAACATAGTCATCTATGTTCTTGTGTTGATGTCGCTACCAATATATACAAGCATCAGTGTCATATCCTTTCATGTCAGTTTGGAACGAAGATAAAATCTTGTGAGCATTCTACCAAAAAGTGTTGGAGATGTCAACCATAACAAAAGATATCTCACGCTAAGAAAAATAGGTCTAGACCAAAACTTCAATGAGCCATGCAATAGAACAAAATAAGTACCAGTGATACCACTACTGAACCCAAAGATAAATCAGAGATATAATTTTTGCACTGACTAGAATAATAAAATCAATGGCAACACATTAATGATAATAGTTAACAAGTACATCTAGCAACATAATGACCAATTCTTCCATAATTGAAACATTTAAATGTTAACTTACCTTTGTATTTTCTGGTGCCTTTCCTCAATCTTCTTACAAAGTTTGCTTCTTCATCATCTAGGTAATTGCTTCTTTTAGGACCATCTTTGATCTTTTAATTGAATTTGAATATAACTTCCTTCTTGATATTTTTTATTCAAATTCCCACATCTCAAAAGTAGAGATTTCTGTATAGAGTTGATCCAAAGTATATTCATCCATCTCATGATATTCTTTAATAACATATACCTTTGGTCTATATGATTTTGGAAGTGTTTTAATAAATTTTCTCACAACTTCAGTTTCCTCCATAGTTCCAAAAATACCTCTGGTTTCATTTACTACCTTAGTTACTTGATGCAAGTAACTGTCAATGTTCTCTTCTTCTAACATTCTTAGATTCTCAAACTTGTACTACAGGTTTTGTATCTTGACTTTCTTGATCTTCATATCTCATTTATATATATTCTTGAGATTTTACCAAACATCCTTAATAGACTTGCAGTGCATGACCTTAAAAAGTTCTAAATCGCTCAAACCACTTACAGTTATATTTATCACCTTTACATTGTTCTTATGTAATCTAATCTCATCTAGAGTAGTAGGATAAAAATGTCCTTTCACAACTAAGTCCCATATTACAAATGATAGAGAGTTTAAATATGATTCCTTCCACATCTTCTAGAAAGCTTAGTTTGTGCCATCAAACTTTGGTACATTGTAGCCTCTTTGCACCATCTCAGATCTTCCTCAAGTAGTTAAGCTTCTTGTGGAGAAACCTTACTTTGATATCAATTTTTAAATATACCACAAAATTGAGAGGGGGGTGAGTCAATCTTAAACATAAACTTAAAATTTTTCAATCTCTAAAACAACATCAATGAACTTTAACCAACTTAACATCAAATAAAGATAAATCAATAAACAACATACACATGAACACCAAATTTTTACGTAGAAAGCTCAAAGTGGGAAAAACTAAAGTGAGATCCAAATCAACATATGAAGAACTATTTATAATAATGTTTTAGGCTCACTACCAAAGAGATAACTATTCTAAAAAGACTTGTAGGCTGAGGATCACTTCCCCTAGGCAAGATACAAAGTAATTTTAGGCTAACATGTAGAACCTTAGAGAAATATACAAGGGACTTGTAGATGGAGATACATTGCCTTAGGGAACAATATGATATGCATAATTTTTCCAAGAAGGAAATGCTACCTTCTAGCATGAACATAAACAATATAAATTGAAATGAACAAATTTTCAGAAAATGACTTCCAACAATTCTCCAAGCATTAAAATATCATTTAATCAGTATTTCAAGTTACCAACTTCGTGACAAACGCCATGCATACATATGCTATCTCAAACACTATCAAATTAAATAATATGATCATGAAAGTGAATCATCAAACCAATATTTGCACTTCTCTTCAACACATACTCTTCCACAACATTCACACTCAATCCACACATATTGCACATTGAAATGATCTTCTATATATATCAAATTCATCAACTAAACCCACTACTAGGTCAACAAAAAAAATACACATAACTTAAATCAAGCTGGCCACCAAGCTCAATTATAGTAATTGCGGTCCACTCTAGGTGATAAAGAGGACCCAAATAAACCAGAACACATATTTTTAAGAATCTTCAAATTATTAACCTACAACAATACATCCTCCAAAGTTGGTATTAAATTAATGGGTAGATAAATAATATAGCACATAATTAGTCAACCCAAAAACATAATTTGATGTAAATAATTCAATGTGGTCTTCACACACCATGGTAAGACCCAAAATAACATCTCAACTCATCTTGCTACACAAGTTTGAACCAAGATAAGATGATCCAAACAAGAAAACCAACCGAGTAGACCAGATACCAACACAAACCACATTGCCAGGAAACAAAAATCACACCTCTTCTTGGTTAGCAAACTGACAAATGAAAACTGAACTAAGACATTGCACAAGCATTCTAAACATGTTCTCCAAATTGCAAACCTATAAACATCATTGTGGAGCTATTTGGAGCATTCTCCAGATCATTTGTGATAGAGATTCAAAATATTGACAAAATTCAACTACCAACCACATCAACTGTAAAGATGAAGACCTAAAAATATAACATTGCAACATCCATAGAATATATACATTATATCTATAACCCCAAAAATATACCACCAAATATAGAGGAATGTAGATCATTCTCCCATGCAAACTTCAAATGTTTTTTCTTACATATACCATCCCCTGATACTTTAACATTTTTAAAATACCAAATACTCACCTAAGAGAAACACCAGAGATCATAGGAACATTTGAACACATATTTCCAGATGTCTCCACATTAGGTTGACATCAATGCCAACACAAGCTCATATTTCTAACAAACAATGTACTCATCTTGATAATATACATGTTTTTTGAGATAAATAAGGTAGATTGTTTTAAACGTTATCCTACAACCAAGTTAGACAATACCAATATTATAAATTGTAATAAATTCATCTTTATATATCAATAGGTTTTAAGACTACAACAAACTCATCCTTGACTAACTTCTATTTTCAAGTAAATCCTAACACTCATATATTTTTATATCAAATTGGGTAGTTTCATTAGTAAGACCACCCAATTTAACACTTATTATTCCTTAACTATCCCAAAAAAAAGTCAAGATCAAAATTTTTCTTCATTATAATGCTGTCTCCAAACTATAGGTGGTATATTAATTGATTACAAGATATTATCATCTTGTCATGTTAAGGATGACACTTGAATTTCAATTTTCTTCAGAAATTTGGGTAGGAAAAATGAGGTGTTTGCCCTATTATTTCCAAAATCTACTCCCCAAAAAGGGGATGTAAGAATCAAGGATTATGATAATTGATTCATTATAATACTTTTAATTGATGATGAATTGATTTCAAAATAGATAATGGAATTTTAAAATAGACTAGGACACATTATATCAAGTTGGGGGTTGAGGCTAGAAATGGTCTCTGAAAATGATCTAGTGGAATATAAACCAAAAGAAGTGCCTAAAAGAATGTGAAATTAGATACACAGTTAAGGATTATGATTTATGACACTACATTTATCCCCTACTTTAGCTTTCATATGAAACTATGTGAGTATGCAAGCTAAATATAAAAAAGTAAACACTTGTGAAAAAAGATATTTAAAAAGATGTTGAATGAAGGCCCCAATTTAGTGATCTAAAATACCACTACATTAGGAACCACAACATGAAAAACCTCTTGATTAGAAAAATAAAAATAATTGAGAATAATACTAAGAGTGATGAAATCAGAGGGTGGATATATGGCCCCTATTTTTGCTTTCTTTTATGGAGGTAGAAATAGGGTATCATGGATATCACATTGAATTGTTAAGGAGGTGATGAAAAATTCTTTCAATAGATTCATTTAACAAAAAAACACAATGTTAAAAAACACTTAGAAGGAATGGGAACAAAATCACAATTTCAACACAACAAATGGCACAAAAATTAGCAATCACAATTGCAGCCCTTGACATTCGAATTTATAACTCTCATTTTTCCTTTGGAAAGGAAAAACTCTTCCTTAATCTTAGTTTACATTGTCCTTTGGCACTTCCTACTGTTTCCATATTTAGGTTGTTTCAATTTCTTCCTCTTGATTTTCTCTCTTTGATTTTGGATTTCTTTTTAGTTGACAATGTTTGTGATGAAGGGTGCTCCCCTTAATAACACAAACATACAACAAAATTGAGAATAACAAGATTTGCAAAGACATGAAATGGGCTTTCTATTATCCACAATGAAATGAATTATAATATTCTACAATATAAAATGCACATTCAACAATGCAACATGAACAAACACATGGGCATTTTATTACAATATTCTGCAAGCCAAAGCCACCATATGCATAACCTAAAACTACCCTAGACAACCCTAGGGGCCTTTAATATATAGCCAATTTTAACCGCCCAATAAGATTCTAGAAATCAAACCCTAAAGATTTAGGCCGAACAACCCTAAGATATTATTATTCATTTTTATTACATTAGAGTAGGCCCAAACAACTTCGGAACCCAAAAAGAAATTTTGAAGAAACTTTAACATTTTCAAGTTCAGGTAGCACAACTTCTCGAGACCATAACTCATCACCCATTGACTCGATGGGTCACCGTAACCCCATTTTAGAAATGCCACAAAGTGTTCTACAATCCTCAATGTTTGCAAACTCCAGTCAGCTAAGGTTTCAACCCCATTCAGAGCCTCTAAAGCCTTCAAAACTGAGTTCAAGGTTTCTGTACCCTACTGCAATACTGAAAATATCCAATATCTGCAAAACTAGACTTGATCTGGAAATGAAACTTTAATGGCAGGCTAATACAATCAAAGTGAACCTCCAAGGAAGAAAATATAACATTCTGAGCTCAAACAAAAAACTTACTAAAAATAGTAACTTTCCAGAAATAGCAACTCTGCACAAAATAACCCTTATTGAAAAGAAACCATAAAATATATTTTTTTGGGTGATGAAAGATTGCTCTTACACCTAGGATGCTCTTGCATCAGACACCCAGGGTAATTTGAGAAGTTACCCTGTCATGTCTCAGGTGGTCAAAGGAAAAACAAGACGGTTAATCTCCTCCCTTGATAGCCATGATGAATCTTCTATAGGTCATCCTTTCCATTCGACCAAATATTCTTCATATGTCCTGTGCCTTGTGCTTCTACCAACATGATTGTCCAAAATGTCTTCAATCTCCTCTATAGCTGAAGTAGTTGCTAGAATATCCCATTGTACTTCTGTGATATGATCCTCAGCACCTCCCTCGTGACATTCTGTCAAATCTAAAATGTTAAATACTGGTGAAATATTGAGTTCACTGGGAAAATCTACTTCATAAGCATTTCGTGAATCATGCTTCTTCAGTATTTTACACGGTCCAAACTTCTTCATCTTCAAAATATTATATGTTCCTACTAGAAATATCTCCTTTCTCAAATGAACCATGACTTCATCTCCCACCTAGAATTCCTTACGCCTCCTTTTCTTGTCTTCCTTAGCCTTGTACTATGTATTCATTTTATTAATATTCTGCCTCACCTCCTCATGCAAATTCTTCAAGTACTCTGCAAAGTCTTCAACTTCAGTGCTAGTTGTCTCTCCTTTGTACAAAATTCTTAATTCTGATGCATTTCTGGGACTACTTCCATACACTATCTAGAATGGTGATTTACCAGTGGTCCTATTGACAAAATTATTATATGCAAATTCTGCCTGTGGTAAAATAAAATCCCATCCTTTTAGTTTATCTCCAACCAAGCATCTCAATAGGTTTCCCAAACTCCTATTCATAACTTCTGTCTGTCCATCAGTCTATGGATGGTGTGCTGAGCTGAAATTCAAATCTATCTTCAAATATTTCGACAAGGTTCTCCAAAATTACCCAACAAACTTGGTGTCTCAATCTGAAACTATGCTCTTTGGTAACCCATGTAGTCTTACCACTTCCCTAAAAAACAATTCTGCTACATGAACAATATCATTAGTCTTCTTGCAAGGAATGAAATGGACCATTTTTTAAAACCTATCCACCACTACAAATATAGAATCATGCCCTATCTAAGTTCTTGGTAGGCCAAGAACAAAGTCCATACTAATATACTCCCATGGCTTCTCTGGTATAGGTAATGGCTAATATAACCCTATATTTTTCTTCACTCCTTTTGTCATCTGAGATACTCTACAACCTTGTACAAATCTCTTAACATCATGCTGCAACTGTGGCCAATAATAATTCTCACTAACCAGAGAAATGGTATTATCTCACCCAAAATGTCCAGCCAGTCTTCCACTATTCTTTTCTTTGATTAGGTTCTCCCTCATGGAGCTCTTTGGAATGCACAACTGACTACCTCTAAAAAACATAGCATCCTAGATTATGAAATCCAACCATTTGGTTCTATCCAGAGTAACAGGTTCTCTACAAGCTTTCCAAGCTTCACCAAAATCTGGATCTTTGAGATACCAACTCTTGAGTTCCTTAAACCCAACAACCTCAATCTGCATCTCTATCAGCAAAATCAGTCTTCTGCTAAGGGCACCTACAACCCTATTTGACTTCCCACTCCTGTGTTTCAAAAAAAAAGTGTAACTCTGCAAAACATTAACCCATTTCAAATTCCTTTGATTCAACTTTTCTTGACTATTCAAATATTGCAAAGCTTGATGATTAGTAGATAAAACAAACTCTTTTGGAAAAAGATAATGTCTCCACTTACTCAATGCCTGAACTATAGCATAGAAATCCTGATCATAAACATAATATTTTCTCTTGGCATCATTCAACTTCTCACTAAAATAAGCAATGGGTTTACCTTCCTGACTCAAAACCGCTCCAATAGCATTACCACTAGCATCATACTCTACTTGAAACACCTTGTTAAAATGTAGAAGTGATAAAACAAGCTATTCTATAACTTTTCTTTTCAACAATTCAAAAATCTTATCTACCCCTATAGTCTACTTAAACTCTTTCCTATCCCCTCTTATTGTTTTAGTCAAGGGTCCACAGATACTACTGAAACATTGAATAAAATTTATGTAAAAGCTAGCCAAACCATGAAAAGATCTTACCTCAGTAGCACTCCTTGGCATAGGTCATTTGAGGATAGACTTCACCTTCTCTGGGTCCATTTTTAGACCTTCTAGTGAGACTACAAATCCCAGATACACTAATTCCTTCTTCACAAAACTGCACTTCTTCAGATTAAGCATAAAATTCTCTTCCCTTAACCTCTCAAACACCTTACGAATATGCATAATATGTTCTTCCAATGTCTTACTGAAAATCAAAATATCATCCAGGTAAACAATAACAAACTTACCTAGAAATTCTTTTATTACTTCATTCATGAGCTGCATAAATGTGCTCAGTGCATTGGTTAGCCCAAAAGACATGACTAACCATTCATATAATCCCTCCTTTGTCTTTAAGGTTGTCTTCCATTCATCTCCTTCTCTGATCTTGATTTGGTGATATCCACTCTTTAGATTAATCTTTGTGAAATACAGCTCCACTCAAACAATCCATAATATCATTCATTCTTGGCAAGGGACATCTATACTTGATAATGATCTTATTGATAGCCTAAGAATCTGTACACATCTTGCATTCTCTATTTTTCTTTGGTGCTAATACTACTGGTACAAAACATGTGCTCAAGCGCTCTCAGATCAATCCCTTCTACAATAACTCATGCACTTGTCTATTCAATTCCTCACTCTCTGCTGGAGGCATCCTATGGGCTGCCTTGTTTGGAAAACTAGCCCCTGGGATCAAGTCCATCTGATGACTGATCTTCCTCACTGGTGGTAATCCATCAGGTACATTATCAAAAACAATATCCTGAAACTCTTCCAACAAGTCTGCAACTTCTACAAGTACATCTTCTACTTCTTCTTTACCCACTTTTAGAATTAGGGCAAAGCACATATTCTCATGTCTCATACCTTCTAAGAAATTTCTTCCATCAACTAAACAAATTCTGGCATTACTACATAACTTTTCTCTTGTTTCCTTCAATGGCTTCAGCTTGTGTTGGACTCCATCCTTTGTCAGAGAATAAGTATTAGCATGACCATCATGTATGGCATGCTTGTTAAACTACCAAGGCCTTCCCAACAAAAAATGACATGCATCCATGGGGATGATATTGCAAATTACCTCATCTCGGTAACTTCCAATCTTGAACTTCGCTAAGCACTACTCATTGACCGTGACCTTGTGGTCATCCTGCACCCAAGAAATTTTGTATTTTTTTCCCTTTTCAACTTCAACTTTGTGACCATTTCTTCTGATACTAGATTATCAATGATTCCACCATCAATAATCACATCACAAAACTTATCCTTGCACTTGCATCTAGTGTGAAATAGGCTCTTCCTCTGATCTGAGCTCTTCTCTTTATTTATCAGGGTCCTCCTAACAACTAGGGTTCCTCCCCTCTCAGCATCATCTGAGTGTTCTAACTGAGCTTCTTCATTTGCATGTGCAAGTCGTGCATGGCCTTCATTCCTCCTATCCATCCTTCCTTGACGCTATGGGAATTCATAGGCTTGATGTCCTTCTTCTCCACAATGGAAACATGTCCCATGAAAACCTCCTCTTCCTAGTCCTTGCCCTCTTCCTCTTCCTCTATGATCCCTATTATTTTGATCACAGGAATGATTGAAATTATTTCCCCTCTGATTCTAATTACTACTTGACTCATTATTCTTTTTCTTGATCTTCATTTCGGCCTCCATAAGATAGTCCACTAGATCTTCCACCATGACCTCTTCCACCTTGCTTGCTTTCAAACTTCTTGTTCAGCTTCTCTTTCACCCTTAAGGAAAACTGGTATGCCTCTTCAATTCTGGTCATTATAACCAGACTCAACTCACCCTGAATACTTGACCACAATCCATAAAGATAATGGGCAACTTTTTCCTTCTCAGGTTCTACATGACTCGTTCTAATGAGGACTCGGTAGAACTCTTCTGTACAGTCCTACACAGATTTTCCTACTTGTTTCAACCCTTGCATTTTACTCAATAGATCAAGGTCATAATCAATGAGAATGAACTGTCTCTTAAACTTCTCCACCATTCGGTCCCATCTTGTGATTTTCTCTTTTCCTCTTCTATTCCTCTCCAAGTAAATCTCCTACAACCAAATTTTTGCATGGCCCTTCAGTTTAGCCTTCACAAATTTGACCCGATTAGGATCTTCAACATCTTCTTACTCAAAATATTCTTCTAGATCATTTATCCAGTCGATCAACTCTTCTGGGTTAAGATTTCCCAAAAATGTGGGAACTTCAATCTTGGGTCTCTTTCCAATCTTGGAAATGGCCCTCAAAAGCCTACCATGTTTAGGATCTCTAGGTGCTTCTAGTGCTTCTTGATCACCTTGTCTTTCTTCTTTGAATTCCTCTTCACTTTTATCTCTAACCACAATATTTATTCCTCTACGCAACTCCTCTTACAATGTTTTCACTTGTCTTTGGAGGACTCTAAAACCCTCTTTTGTCACACCTGCAACTCTCCCACCATGGTTCCTTTATGGAGACATTTTTGGCTCTTATCATGCAAACCCACAACCATAGTCCTGGTGCAAACTACCTCATAGTCAACGATCTGTCTACACACTCAGGAACTCCTTCTCTAATACCACTTGATGAAGGGTGCTCCCCTTATTAACACAAACATAAAACAAAATCAAGAATAACATGATTTGCAAAGACAGGAAATGGGTTTTCTATTATCCATAATGAAATGAAATTACAATATTATGAAATATAACATGCACATTCAGAAATGCAACATGCATAATCACATGGACATTTTATTACAATATTCTGCAAGCCAACAGATGCATAACCTAGAACTGCCCTAGACAACACTAGGGGTGTTCAATATATAACCAATTTCCATCACGCAAGAAGATTCTAGAAATCAAACCCTAAAGTTTGAGGTTGACCAACCCTAAGATATTATTATTCATTTTTATTACATAAGAGTAAGACCAAACAAATTCGGAACCCAAAAAGAAATTTTGAAGAAACTTTAACATTTTCAAGTTCAGGTAGCACATCTTCTAGAGACCATAACTCATCACCCGTTGCTCCGATGGGCCGCCATAAACCCATTTTAGAAATGCCACAAAATTATCTACAACCACTAACTTGTGAAATCTCTAGCCAACCAAGGTTTTGACCCCATTTGGAGCCTCTAAAGCCTTCAAAACTGATTCAAAGTTTCTGTACCCTACTGCCAATACCGAAAATATCCAATATCTACAAAACTAGACTTGATCTGGCAGTGAAACTTTACAGGCAAGATGATATAATCAAAGTGAACCTCCAAGAAATAAAATATAACATTCTGAGCTAAAAAATAAACTTACTAAAAATAGTAACTTTCCAGAAATAACAACTCTGCACAAAATAGCCCTTATTGAAAATAAACCAGAATTTTTTTTTTGGGTGATGCAAGATTGATCATACAACCAAGATGCTCCTGCATCATTTTGGCAGATCATTCTCTTCTCCATATTATCCTCTTCATCATCATCAAGCTATCCTCATCATTCAAACACTCACTCCCTGACCCTTCTTTTCCTTAAAGGGGACAAAGTACTTTATTTTTCTTATTCATTTCTAGGAAACCTTATCTAAACACACTAATGAAAAGATTGTGATTAGACCTAAACTAGAATTTTTAAGTCTACCTTAGCTATGTCATGGATGTTTAGTGATGGATTGACTATTTCCACTTGCACATTTTTTTCTTCTCCTTTAACTAGATTTTCACTCTCATTTACTAATACAGGTCCATTGTTCATTTCCTCCAATGGAATTTGTGTTTCTCTATCTTTTGTCATCTTTATTTCCATTGCTAATATTTAATTCCCTTCTTGGAAAATATTCTTATTTAGGTATTTCTCTTCTATAATATTGAGAATCTTATTTATTTGTATTTCTAATTATAAACACTTCCCCTTCTTTTTCTTCACATAATCTTCCTTGGAATGACCAACTTATTTACAAATTTTATAGTTCTGAACTATATCTTCCACCTCCATCTATTGAATCTGCACTCCATCATATATTATCTCTACTTCTTTGGGTAGGGGTGGGGAAGGGTTTCTAATAGATGCCTATCTTAGCATACATGTTGGATTATTTTCTCTCTATAACCTTATCAACATTTATGAATTTATCTAGTTTATTTCCAATGACCTTGAGTGTCTCTAAGTACCAATATTCCATTGGAAGATTATAAAAATGAATCCAAACTCGTACTTCCTTAATAGTTTCTTTTAGAGGGTTAAATTTTGGTTCCTAGGCCCTATTTTAAAAATTGATTCCTCCGATCACGAAAGGTCCATTGTTCAAAATCTATTGTTTTCTTCTATTACTATCCTTGATAACTAATTAAAAGCCATTTTGGAGAGTCTTGATTTCAATGTTTGATTTCCAGTTCTCATCACACCATTTCCTTATCCTTAGTATAGCTAGTAGATCTCTTGAAAATTTCATAGAAAATGATTCTTTTGTAAAGTATTTTCACTGAAGTTTTACATTCATTTTTGTCCAAACAAAAATGATAACTATGATATCCTTGGTTTTTATGTTTACTTGAACCAATTATTTCTGGGTGCTCTATGGTTTCGGTTTCCATATCTTGTGTTCAATGTTCTGTTATTATGGTCTAGGCCCTGCAAATTTTTTTTATACCCCATTCAATTTTTGATTATCATCCCAAGAACATCGTCTTGGTATAAAGTCCCTCATGTTTCTTAATTTTCCTTTCTTCCAATCCTACGAAACCCTGCTTGGAAGATTTTATTCTGAAAGTGTTCCTCCCTACATTTCCTTTCCCCAACCTTGAAACTAATTTCACTCCCAGGTCACCATGGATGGAACCCTAGCTTGTTAGCAAAACTGATGCAGTGATGCTAAGTTTTTCATTTATTAAGATTGGTACATATTCGATGACAAGTGACTCACCTATTTTATTGTCATTGATGTCAATTGATTGACTTAGTGTTTTCAGTATGTTACCAGATATTGTGTAAGTCAATTAAGAGTTACAATATATTTCTGAAGCTTCTATTCTAATGGAATATTATATCATGAGTTTTGATGTTAAATTTTCCATCACGACTCTTGATATCAAGATTTAAGTTGATTATGTTTGATAGACCTCAAACTGGGTAACAACTAAAAATAGTTAGTGACATACTATAAGTGATTTGAATGTTATCTCAAATTGGTGAAGTATTTGGTGGAGCAATCGTAGGATATGATTGTGCACAATGTCAAGGTACTATATTTTCAAGTGTGACTCATATTGTTGACTGGTGCAAATAGTTTAATTGACTGGAATCAGTGTTACCAGAATGAACAAGTAAATAAGACAACGTTCTTGAACAAGCTATGAAGATTTGTAGATCGGTGAAGGAATTTGATGTGGCAATAGGATCGGTGATTTTTTTGTGTGAAGTAGTAAGTTAGTTCCATGATTTTGGAAACTTACTTGACATCACATTGATCGAGGTATGCATTTGAGGTGGATTCTTCAAGAAGTTTCTTTTGGTCAAACAAGTTTTTGAAAATGGCTCAAGTAACTACCAAGGTAAAATCTGTGTAAGTTGACATGATCAAAGGAAAATGTTTTATAAGTGAATAGGTACATTGTATCTTACCTAACATGATCTGGATCATTCATATCTTAGATCTAGGGTTATTTTTAATTCGGTGGAAGTAATTCTATATAGTGAAAAGTTGGAGAAGAAGAAAGAGAGTTGATTGCGAATTGCAGAAGGATTTGGCAACAGAGAAAGTAAAGGAATGAAGTGAGATCAAGCTATGGGAGAGTAGAGAGTATGAATATTATTTTCAGATCTTAAAATAATCTGATTATGCAAAGGTAGCACAAGTTTCACATATCATTTTATCTATTTCTTTCTAATCATTGTAACAGTGAAATCCCTTAACAAGGTGGATCCTAACAGATCTTTATTATAAATCCTCTAACAAGATGGAATTATAATTGAATATTTTAAGTCCTCTAATAAGGCTTCTCCTAACAGGGAAAATATCCTAATAGATCTAAAGGAAAATCTCTTAACAAGGTAACACCTAACAATGTATTGTAAACCTTTAACAGGGTAAGCTCCTAACAGGGCATATTCTAGAAGAGTACAGATTTTGTGGGTATCATCTCACACCGTGGTTTTTTCCCATTTGTTTTTTCACTAGATAAATATGGTTTTTACATTGTGTGGTTGATTACCTATAGATGTATGCATTGAAATTTTTACTTATGTTAGTTGATATTGAATGTTTTGGTGCATAGAGTTTAAAGAATTTGAATTAGGTGAATTTGTGGATTACTGATTCACCCCTCCCCTCTTAGTAATCAGACCTATATTAAAAATTGGTATCAGAGCTTTGGCTCCCTGATTGTGAAGGTTTAACAACTTAAGGAAAAAAACCAAAGATGTATAAGAAGGAAGCACCTAAGTTCTCTAAGGAAAATTTCTCTACATGGGTAAGAAAGATGGAGCTGCATCTATTAGGTATTGGAGAGAAAGAATTGGATCATATAAAAACCAAGTATGTTCAAACTTTTGTCATCCTAACTCCTGATCAAATAAAAGTAAAACTGGAACATAACTTTGTAATAATATAAATTTCAAGTGCTCTATTTGAGTTGAGTTTATAGATATCAAGGAAATGGATGATGCTAAAGATATATGAGATGAGTTGGTAACAATCCATGTTGGTGATGTTCATGTTCAGAAAGCAATGATAGACAATCTCAGAGGAAAGTATGATGAAATGAGAATGCAGGAAGAAGACATTGCTCAATACAAAAATAGGTTAAAGGAAGTTATTTCAACTATCAAAGGAGCTAGTGGTCAACTTGAAGAAGATGAAGTGGTAAGTAAAATATTGAGAACCCTTCTACCAAAATATGTTATTAGAGTCTCTGCTATACAAGAATTGAGATCTATCAGTCCTACAAATGTGACTCTAGATTCTTTGATTGGAAAGCTTACTACTTTTGAGTTAACTTTGATAATAGTATGCCTAGAATAGAATCTGCATTCAAATCTTCCCTAACCGTTGGTTCATTAATGAAAGGAAAGGAAGTCTCTAACTTTTCCTGAAGGAAATCATGACTACAATTCTATTTTATATGAGGAAAGAGAAAAAGAAGAGATGGAAGCACTGCTAGTAAGAATATTACCTAGAGGAAAAGGAAAGTACAAAGGTAAACTTCCCTTAAAATGATTTTCATGTAACAAAATTGGTCATATTACTTCTTGATGTCCTGAAAATGATAGGAAGAAAAAGTTCAAGAGATTCAGGAACTTCAAAGACAAGAGAAATTTTTTTAACAAGAAGGCATGTTAGCTAGCAGAAGATGGAGTGAATGATGAAGAATCAGATGGAAGAGATGATGGGGAAGAGATAGTTTTTGTTGCAGTCAAAGAAGAACCCTCAACCTGTGTAGATGGAGATAGTGAGGAGAAAACATTTATTTCAAGCATGAATTATAGTGGGGACTAGATAATAGATAGTGCGTGTACACATCACATGACCGATGAAAAAAAATAAATTTATTTCGATGGAAGAATGTGATGGTCGTGCATTTAGATTTGGTAATGGTTCTCCATGTGTGGTAAGAGGTAAAGGTTCAATAGAACTTAATGATAACACTAATTGTGATGATATTTATTGGGCTAGCGAATTAAATTATAACTTATTAAGTGTTGATAAGTTGAATAACAAAGGTTTTAGATTGGAATTTAGTAATAGAATTTGCAAGATCTTAGGAACATCTAGAGATTTGATTGCTACTGGTAAATAGATTAGAGGTAACCTGATCTGATTGAACTCTACTAATAAACATTGTTTATTTTCTTAAGTTGAAGACTGTTGGCTATGGCATAAAATATTTTGTCATGTTAATTTTGATAATCTGGTAAAGTTCAGTAAGCAAAGATGTGTTAGAGGTTTGCCTACTTTAGCTAAGCCTGGAAATGCTATGTGTATGGAGTTTTAGTTGGGAAAATTGACTAGCTCTAGCTTTACTAGTAAAGTCTATTCATCTCAGAACATGACCTTGACCTTGTGCACACTGACCTATGTTGATCGATGAGAACAAAGAGCTACTATTGGGATAAGTACTTTATCTTGTTGGTTGATGATTACTCAAGAATGATGTCTATTATATTTTTAAAGGATAAATCTGATGGGTTCTACATGTTTAAGGTCTATAAAGTAAGAGTTAAAAAAGAAATAGGAAAAGCACTTAAGTGTCTTAAATCTGATAGAGGAGGTGAGTTTACCTCACATGAGTTCACAACATTTTTTGAAGAACATGGAATCAAGAGACAAACATAAGCACCTAGAACACCAAAACAAAATGGAATTTCAGAGGGAAGGAACAAATCCATAATTGATTGTGCAAGAACACTTTTGATACAAAAGGGAGTGGCTCAAATCTTTTGGAGACAAGCTGTAAGTATTGCTTTTTATACTTTGAACCAGGTACAACTTAAGAAAGGTACAAACAAAATACCTTATGAGCTATGGTATAGCCATACTCCTAGTATTAATTAATTCAAAATTTTTGGAAGTAAATGTACCATAAAGAAGGATGATCAAAATGGTAAATTTGATTCTAAGAGTGAAGAAGGCATATTTCTTGGCTGTTCTACTAGAAATAAATATTATAAGTGTTTGAACAAGCGTACTAACAAGATGATTGAAAGTGAAAATGTTAGAATTGATGATTTTTTAAAGAAAAAATGAGGAAGACAACAAGAAGGAACCATAAGAATATGATAGGTTTGTTTATGTTCAACAGGTGGAGCTAGATACAATACCACAGGTGACTAAAGTGATGAATGATGCACAACTGGTGAATGATGATGAAGGTAACCAAAGAACAAAACTGGTACTCCCAATGTATGTGAAACTTAATCATACATAAGATCATATTATTGGAGATAAAAATACTAGAGTGATGACAAGAAGTAAGGTAAGAGAAAGCACTTTTCTGCTATTTGAATTAGAACCTAAAACTGTTAAAGATGCTTTGGAAAATGATGATTGGGTTTTAGTTATGAAAGAATAACTAGATCAAATAGAGAAAAATAATATGTGGACTCTAGTACCCAAACCTACTAACAAGAATGTTATAGGTACTGAATGGATTTTCAAGAATAAGTTGAATGAGAAAGCATAAGTGCTCAGAAGCAAGGCAAGGCTAGTTTGCAAAAAGGTATGCACAAGAAAAAGGACTAGACTATGGTGAAAGTTTTGAACCTGTTGCTAGAATTGAAGGTGTAAGGATACTTTTGGCATATGCTGCTCATAAAGTTTTTAAGGTCTATCAAATGGATGTAAAATATTCTTTTCTGAATGGTGTGTTAGAAGAAGAAGTATACATTGAACAACCTGAAAGATTTGCAACTGATAAAGGTAAAGACATTGCATGTAAATTGCATAAAGAATTATATGGATTGAAGAAATATCCAAGAGCATGGTATGAAAGGTTGCATGCATATATTATTCAGATTAGTTTCACAAGAACTAGTGACAATGGAAATGTATATCTAAAATTTGAAAGTGAATACATAACATTGATTGCTGAAATTTTTGTTGATGACATAATATTTGGTGGAAACAAAGCATTGAGTAGGTAATTTGCAGAAGAAATGAGGAAGGAATTTGAAATTTACATGATAGGAGAAATCAAATTCTTATTGGAATTCAAGTATAACATATAAAGAAAGGGATATACATACAATCCAATTATGTGAAGGAGATTATGAAATTTTTTGGCATGGAAGACTCAAAACCAGTGGGAACACCTATGGTCACAGGCTACAAATTATCTAAGGAGGATGCATCAAAAGAGGTAAATGAAACTTGATAGAGATCCATGATTGGTAAGTTGTAGTATGTTGTGCACAGTAGACCAAAAATTGCACATGATGTTGGTATTGTTGCAAGGTTTTCATCAAACCCAAAGGACTCACATTTGGTTGTAGTAAAGAGGATCTTCAGATATCTCAAAGGAACTGAAGATTATGGTTTATGGTATGGTAAGGATGAAGATTTTTCTCTGAACATGTTTACTGATGAAGATTGGGCAGGAAATGTTGATGATAGGAAGAGCACAAGTGGTGGAGAATTCTTTCTTGGTGAAATATTAGTCTATTGGACTAGTAAAAAGTAGAATTGTATTTCTCAATCTATTGCAAAGGCAAAGTATGTTGGTGCTGCTCTTAACTATCAACAAGCAGTATGGATAAAATAGATTCTTGAGGGAATTCATGAAAATTTCATAGAACCAATTATTATCTATTGTAACAACACTATTGCAATAAATATTTCTAAGAATCTAGTGATGCACTCGAAGACAAAACACATTGCAATAAAATATCATTTTCTAAGAGAGTAGGTACAAGAGAAAGAGGTAAGGCTTGAATATGTGCCTACTTAAGAACAAGTTGATGATATATTCACCAATCCATTACCAAAGGACACCTTTGAGTATCTTAAAGGTAGATTAGGGGTTATTCCCCTATCTAAAGTCAATTAGAGGATGATGCTGATTGCATCAGTTCATATGTGTTTATCAGAAAATTATATGTATGAATTGATGTATTGGTGGACAACTCCATGGGGGAGAAGTCTTAAGTATGATGTTTTAATGGAGTGATGAGGAAAGATCAAGCAAGAATAAGTAAAGTGTACATATAGAAGAATGAATTATTTGACAACTTTGGTGTTATTGTCAAAGGGGGAGAATATGTATTTCCCACACGGGGAGAATAAGTATTTCATTGATAAAAGAGGAGGATATGGATGCAAGAAAGAGAATAACATAAAAGATAACTTGATGAAAGGGGGAGTATATGAAGATGATGAATCGGTATGAAATAGTGAACATAAGTGGAAATAATAGGTATAGACAAAAGTGAAAACATTTTGCAGAAGTTAGTAAGAGGATGGGTATATCCGAAGATGAGAAGATAAGAGTTTTGCCAAGGAAACCACTTGTGTGCTGTGTAGATAAGAGTGTTGCCATAAATTCCAAATTGGGAAATTATTATCATAACTAATGCAATGATGCTAAGTGTTTCATTGATGAATATTAGTATAGATTTGATTACAGGTGAATCAGATATTTGATTGTCATTGATGTCAACTAATTGACTTTGTATTTTCAGTATGTTACCAGATATTGTGTAAGTGAATTATGAGTTATAGTATGTTTATGAAGTTTCTATTCTAATGGAATATTATATCATGTTTTGTGATGTTAAATTTTCCATCGTGACTCTTGATATGAAGAATTAATTTGGTTATGTTTATAGAACTCAAACTGGGTAACTACTAAAAACTGGGTAACTGCTAAAAATAGTCAGTGATACACTGTAAGTGATTTGAATGTTATCTCAAATCGGTAAAGTATTTGGTGGAGAGGTCATAGGATATGATTTTGAACAATTTCAAGGTACTATGTTTGCGAGCGTGAGTCATATTATTGACCGGTGCAACTAGTTTAATTGACTGGAAGTGGTGTTAACAGAATGAATATTTAAACAAGACAAAGTTCTTGAACATGCTATGCAGATTTGTAGATTGGTGAAGGGATTTGATGTAGAAATAGGATCAGTGATGTTTTTCATGAATTAGTAAGTTAATTTTGTGATTTGTGGAACTTACTTGACATCACATTGATCGAGGTATGTATTTGAGGTGGATTCTTCAAGAAGTTTCTTTTGGTCAAATGAGTTTTTGAAAATGGTTCAACTACCAAGGCAAAATCTATGTGTAAGTCAACGGGGTCACAGGAAAATATATTATGAGTGACTAGATACATTGTATCTTACCTAAGATGATATGGATTATTCATATCTTAGATCTAGGGTTTGTTTTAAGTCGGTGGAAGTAATTCTATATAGTGAAAAGGTGAAGAAGAATAAATAGAGCTCATTATGAATCACATAAGGATTTGGTGACAGAGAAAGTAAAGGAATGAAGTAAGATTAAGCTATGGAAGAGTAGAGAGTATGAAGATGAGTTTCAGAGCTTAAAAGGATCTGATTATGCAGAGGTAGTGAAAATTTTATAGATCATTTTATCTGTTGCTTTCTAATCATTGTAACAGTGAAATCCTTGAACAAGGTGGATCTTAAAATATATTTATTATAAATACTCTAACAAGGTGGCATTATAATTGAATGTTTTAAGTCCTCTAACAAGGATTATACTAATAGGAAAAATATCCTAATAGATCTAAAGGAAAATCCATTAACCGGGTAACACTTAACAATGTTTTGTAAACCTTCAACAGGGTAAGCTACTAACATGGCGTATTCTAGAAGAGTACAAATTTTGTGGGTATCATCTCACACCGTGGTTTTTTTCCATTTGGGTTTCCACAAGATAAATATGGTGTTTACATTGTGTGGTTGATTACTTATGGATGTATGCATTGAAATTTTTACTTGTGTTAGTTGATATTGAATATTTTGGTGCATAGGGTTTAAAGAAGTTGAATTAGGTGAATTTATGGATTACCGATTCACCCCTCCCTTCTTAGTAATCAGACTTGTATTAACACAGCTGTCATTTGTGCAACACCATTGAATAAAAAAATTCAAAAGAATTACTATTGAATAGATTATTAATTATGACTAATATTAGGAATATATTATAGTACTACATTACTCATAATCTTTGTCCATTCTACTACTATTTTTATTGGACTATAAATACAACTCCTAAAGAATTCCCATGGCTTTATACTTTGTTCTATAACCCATTATCTTGGTGAATAGCCTTAATTTATCCATAATTGATAACTGTAGGACAATAAAATAAGGAAAACATGCACACAAGAGGAACCATCAAACTCTAGAGCATGCACAATCAACCTATCCAAACACACAAAAAATTGAGACAAAAGATATGCAAATTAAAAGCAAACTCCCTGAATTTGACAATTGTCTCCTTTCTTTCTTCTCCAAAACTTGATGTAGCTCTCATATTGACATAATACACTTAAAAATTGAAAGAAAAGTGATATTATGATGACGAGAATATTCAAAATATGATGATTAATTTGATTGAGAAAATTGATCTCAATTTATAGGAATTGGAGACCAAAATGCAGAATTAACAATTAGGTGTACAAATTGGAAGATAGTCATAATTATGACAAATTGAATGCACAGATTAGAAAAGTGTCATAATTGAAGAGTTGGATTTGGAAGAATGTCATATTATGAAAAATTATGACAAATCGTAAGAGATCAAATTGGGGAAATTAGTGTGGAGAAGGGAAGGGAAATTTGTCATAAAGTATGACAAATTATGACAAAGGAAAATAAGAAAGTGCCATAGACTATGACAACTATGACAAATGGAGGCTAATTAATAGAAGGGAAATTTTGGATTTTAAAAACTCATTTATTCCCACAAAAATGGAAATTAGTAAATAGGAATTTAGGAAATTCCAACATGGCAAATTAGTCAATTAATTAATAGTAATTAATTAATTGTGGAGACATAGGAAAGAGGGAATAAATAGACTCAATTTATTTATTCAATTAGGACATAGGGATAAACTATTGGTTATTTATCCCAAGAGGACAAATTAGTGGATCATTAACCGAATCGATAATATTGATGCAAAATTGACTTAGTTTTGATGATTTTGATGAGGATTAGGAAAGATTCCGATGGTCCCATTGACCCACCATCTTATGAATAAATTTATTAAGAGCCTCATTCTGCAATAAAGATCTACAATTGGTGCTTCATTCATGGTGTGATATTTGCTGCTATCTATGCAAAATTGATGAATGTGTGTATTCTTATTCATTCTTTTCAAAGAGCCAATTATTTTATTGTGTCTCAAATCTATGCTTCTTTAGTTGGAGTTTGTTTTTGATCATCTACCTTGTTGTGAAAAATGTATGGGAAAGACCATCTTTTGGGATTAACAATAAATCTGTCTCGTGTGTGCGCACATCTTGGTGGCTTCACGATTTGATAGATTTTGAAAATATTGCATGAGTGAATACATTTTCTCTCCAAATGATTGCATCTGTCGGATATACAATTGTGACGTTGTCTGATTTATATTCAGTGGTTTTGTTCCAAATCTCTCCATCATTAAATTTGCAAGGAAGGATCAACAATGGGTTATGTATGTTAGGATTTTCATTTTCGGCAATTTACTTCATTCTTGTTGCCCTACTTATTTAAATTTATGTCATAAATCTAAAAGCCTTATAAGCTTGCAAACTGGGAATACCTCCAACAACCTCTCCCAAAGAACAAACTAGACAAGATAGATATCAGAAGGCGGTACTAAAAAGATGACATCTAGGCTATAGTATAATTAATAAGCTGAGTGTATGGACTCCCTCAGTCCATCCAACTCAAGAACTGGATGATCTTATTGATAGAGAAGATTAGAAACTACAAATCCCAGTTTGATTGGGCTACCATCCTAAGCAATAAATTGGATGAGCAACTACCCATGGTTAAGCACAACACAAATTTCTACATGACTACCTATATAGTGTACCTATTATCAGCACAAGTAGGCTATCCATGACTCATAAAATGGGGAAACTTCAATGACCCAAATGAATGGCCTCATATTATCTATCCACAATTGGTCAGAAGGACGGATATGCTTGAAGATAGCCCAGACTACAGAATAGTGAATGATGCCTTTATCTTCACAGTCATCAGATCCATAGAGGGTGACTACACGAAGAGGCTATCAGAAGAAGATGCTTCCAAAGTAAGGGCCATAGGGGCGTACTATATAAAGTTTAGAACTTTCACATATATCCAAGAAGTTTGTGGTCCAAAGATGAAATCTTGTCATTCAACAAGTTTAGCAAAGCAGGTGTTTGATGAGTATAGGAACTTCCTCCATAGAAATCATAAGTATCAAACTACTAAAAAACATATTTTCAATGGGAAAGAAGAGAGTACATCAAAGCCATAAAGAATGACAACTCACTTATGAAAGTTGGCATATAATAGAATTAATCGTCAAGGTACTACCGTTCCACCTAATGGTTTATGTTTGGATTTTATATATTTCTATTGTTTTTTGTTTGCTGATTATGTAATTGATGATCATGAAGGTCGTCAAGGAAATACTACTAAGCACCTTTCAAAGGGACTAAAAAGTTATCCTAGACAATTTAGTAGGTTTCCCTACTAAGAGGAGCTACAAATTATGCATTTATTTGATATTATGCATATTGGAAAGAATGTAATAGAGAAATTGTAAAAAATATTGGATGGAAGGTGTGACAAAGAAAAAATTGTCAAAATTTGTAGGTACATTCATGAATCCAATCACGCAATGAATTTTTTTATTGATTCAAATAGTAATGGAGACTGGATTAATATAAGTGCCCTTCCTTGGTTATTAACAAAGCAACAAAGTGATGCCATAAAAGAAGTGATATGAGAAATTTGATTTCTCATAGGATTTACTGCGAACATAAGCAATCTCATATCAAAGAAAAGTGAATTTGGGCCTGGGTTGAAAATGCATGATTGGCAGACCTTCATCAAGGTAAGTCATGTTCTTTTGTATTTAAAATATATTCGTAAACTACATGTACTTTTCATTGTATTATGTGACAAAAGAATGACATGATTAGTTTATAATTTTTGTAGTATGTGCTACCCCTATCTCTTCCAGAGAACTTCGACAATAACATCAAACAAGTGATATATGATCTTGGAAAATACATGAGCTAAGAAATGATATCTACTCAATTTGTTGTATATATTTATTATATTTGAAATTTGTTTTTCTTGTTATGTAATAAATTGTAAAGTCTCGTATTTAAAGATTTGTGTGTCTTAAATGTCTTGTACGTGGTTGTCATGTAAATAAATTCATAAAGAAGATATAAAATATTAGAAGAGAATAATTCCTCATAAAATGTGTGAAATACAAAAGTGTCTACCTTCAAATTTTTTCAATGCACAAGAAGACTACATCATAGACCAAGTTGAGGAGATTGAATTATGTGGACCTGTACACACTCGGTCAATGTGGATGGTTGAGAAGCAGTTGAAATTTTTGAAGGATTTGGTTCAACAAAGAGCACGTCCTGAGGGTTCTATGGTGGAGGGATATATGGTATACCAGACTATGGTGTATGTTACTGAATATCTTCCTAAGCTTGCAACAAAGATCCATATAGATCGCATTTGGGATCTTGACACCATTAGAAAATTCAAAGGGGAGTACTTGGTAGGAAAAGTAGATTGGGGAAAGTAAGAGGTAATAAATTATAAGATGTTATTATAGTTAATTAATTCTTAATCTTCAAAATTAATTGGTTGTGAGTTGTCTATTTTTTGTATAGCTGGTCGAGAGTGGGATGCAATACATTTGTATATTGAAAACAATCAAGATTGGATGATGGTATGGATGTTGGAAAGTGACAATGCAAGCAATTGTTATTTTGTCATTGATGTCAAACCTTAACTGGTGAGACTATTATTATCTATTTGAGTACCATATCTATTGATTGATGAAGAATATTTAACAAGAAGAACAAGTGAATGGTTGAGTTAAGGCAAATAAAAGGGTACTTGATTAGTTGGCACTCTGGCAAAGCAATTAGTTATTTATCTTTCAAAGATAGTTATTCTGGCTATTTTGTGCCGAGAAAGTTTGGTTTGTGATGAGCAAAGTTGTTTGTGCCGAGCAAATTTGTTTGTGACGAGGAAGTTTGTTCAGTGCTGAGCACCAGTGAAATTGCCAAGTGAAAATAGTGATGTTGGCTGACTTACAGTAATTGGATTATTGATGAGATTTGAGGTCTCTGGCTGACTTAGTTAATTTTATTAGGATATGTAAAGTTAATTAAAGATTGATCCACATCATTTAATATATGGGTAACCATAATTAATGAATGGTTTCAAGATTTAATTAGAGACTACTTTGGAGAAGTAAATGTAATGTAATGATGGAATGATCTATTGGATCTGACCTAACCAAAGATCTACAATCTTGATTAAGCGACAAAGATTTATCTGACCTAGATAGAGAGGTATATGATAACCTCAAGGGGTTATTCATTAAGTGTGCAAGTGGATGTGTATATGCAAGAGGATTGCATAGTTGATTTACTGTTTGGCATGACCTAGCAGAGAAGGCTGAATACAAAAGCAGAAAGTTGCATGTGTGATTGCTTGACAAATTTCCAAGTAGATCAGAAGATTGAAATGATAATGCAGGCCATCCAGTAAGTTAGCATCAGAGCTGTAATTAAATCTGAATTTGCAAAGTAAGTTGTATGTATCAGATCACAACTGCTGATTACTTTCTAACCATTGTATCAGTTAAAATCCTTTAACAAGGTTGACCTAACAATCATTTGTATAAATCCTCTAACAAGGTGACATTT
>MU227433.1:1096847-1122720 GCA_018584345.1 Thuja plicata | reverse complement strand
AATACATCAAAGAGGTCCTGAAAATATTCAAGATGGAAGATTCCAAACTAGTTGGAACACCGATGGCTACTGGATGTAAGTTGACAAAAGAAGACAAGACAACAGAGGTAAATCAGACTTTGTACAGATCATTGATTGGAAAACTCATGTATGTTGTACACACTAGACCAAATATTGCACATCCAGTGGGAATTGTTGCTAGATTTTATACTAACCCCAGGGAATCACATATGACTGCTGTAAAAAGAATTCAAAGATATCTGAAGAATACTGAGGAATTTGGCTTGTTATATAGAAGAGAAGGCAAATTTGAACTTAAGGTGTTTACCAACGCTGATTGGGCTATAAATCTTGATGACCGGAAGAGCAAAACTGGAGGAGCATTCTTTATGGGTGACAGACTTGTCACATGGATTAGCAAGAAGCAGGGATGCATCTCACAGTCTACTACAGAAGCAGAATATGTTGCTGCTGCTACAAATTGCTCAAATATTGCATGGATCAAACAGTTGCTGAAAGGTATGCATATGAATATATTAGAACTAGTGACTATCTATTGTGATAACACTAGTGCAATAAACATTTCCAAGAATCCAATCATGCATGCAAAAACTAAACACATTGCCATCAAGTATCATTACTTAAGAGAACAAGTTCAAGAAAAAGAGGTGATACTTGAATATGTGCAATCAAAAGAACAATTGGCTGATATCTTCACCAAGCCACTACCCAAGGATACATTTGAGTACCTGAGAAAGAGACTGGGGGTCAAACCCTTGTCTACCAGTTAGTAAAAGACTGAAGGCTGCATCAACATACTTATTATCAGAATATCATTCATGTTGATGCAAGCAAAGAGAAGAACTTCAAAGCTACATCTATATATAATAGGTATATATTAGAATCGAGTACTAGACCATATTGATGTATTGCTGATGGATAAGGGAAATTCAAGGAATATATTATGGATGGAAAGAAAAGGTCACTTGACATTGATGTCAGATATCTATAAGATATTTGTTTGGGACTACTGTCAAAGGGAGAGCGTTTATCCATATTATCACAGTCTTGAGAAAAATAAGAAAGATTATCCATTATTAGATTACTCCAACAAGGAGAGATCATATCCATAGGGAGAGAATACAAAGGAATAGTTGCTGACAAGAGAGAAATACATCAAATGTGAAGAACAATCAAAGGAGAGATATTGACACAAGGAAAGGATGCAACACATCAGAACAAGAAACATAGAGAGCTGCAAGAATCAAATCTAAGCTAAAACAGAGCTTACCGATGGTCAGACATTTTTATCGGTTATCTAAACAAACTGTTTGGTAGTTTGACGAATCTAAACAATTGTATTTCATAATGTATTAGAAATAGTATAGTGTGATAGTATAAGTTTGTTGCCATCAATGCCAAAGGGAGAGATTGATGACATTTAACTAATTAAATATTTGATAATGTTAAGTTGAAGATAATGCAAGGCATTAAATCAGTTAATGGTTTGTATTGTCATTGATGTCAACTTGATATCATCTGTACGGTCATGTACAAAATGTCAAAGACTTTAGAAATTCAATGGAACAAAGGCTATGCTTTCAAGCAATGCATAAAAGTCATGTATTCACTAAGTGACAGATAACATCGACAGAGTGCACACCATCGATAAAGGCAAAGAAGAAAAAGTCACAGTGATACCTGACGAGTAGAAGACAATGTTGCCCGATGAAGCAAACTACAGGATGCCCAACAAGCTGAAAATAGAGTTGCCCAATGGATGAAGATCCCGAGGCTAACTAGAGTCACACTGATGGAACTGATAGTTGTAACCGATGACTAACTAAAGATTTGACCGACGGAACAGAGAGTTTAGAAAATGACAAAATATCTAGATGGTAAGAGCTAAAGATAGACGTAACTGGTTGTTTTCTTTGTTTTATTCGACCAGAGTTAAGTGATTGATTTAAAGAAGATTTTTAGAGTTGGCATGAAGATAACTACAAGATAAATCAGGAATTATGCTTTAAATCATATTGGCTGGATTAATTTTCATGCCAAGAATCAAGAATCAAGAATCAATGAATATTATGTCTATATAAGAGACAAGCTTAATTCATTTCCTTATCACATCACATTCACGAAAAAGGGATTAAGGGGAGTGAATAGAAAGAGGATGCTAAAGAGAAACTAATCAAGAAGAACTTCATACAATACTAATCAATCAAGCTGAAGGAGAGCTAATGAATTTTACAGACATCGACGAACAATGAGCACAACATCACAGAGCAGAAAGTATAGAGCACAAAAGAATTGAATTGATACATTGATCAAATAGGTAATGTAATTAAATAGATCTAAAAATATGCAATTCAAGTTGCATTAGAAACAGTTCATTTTGTTTCAGTTTAACCATTGAAGCATCAAGTCTCTTAATAGAGCATGACTTAACGGTCTTCTATATATTGAGGTACATCCCAAGGAGTGCCAAAAAGGTTGATTTATGAAAGTAGCATTGGATATGCCCGATGCCTATTGAAGGTCTGAGAGAGAGGCTGATTCAAGGATGGCATCATTAGATGCCCAATACTAAGTGACAACCTATATGTGTAAAATCCTCTAACAAGGTCACACCTAACATTATGTTTGTAACCTTTAACATGGTTGGCTCTTAATAGGGCTCACTTCAGAAGAGTGAAAATTTGGGGTACCGGTCGCAGTGGTTTTTCCCTTAACAGGGTTTCCACATTAAAATCCATGTGTTATGTGTGTATGGTTTATTACTTTACTATTTTACATTTCACATATGCATTTCTGAATTTATCGGTATACTCTGCATATTTACTTTATTTTGGTAAATAGTTATACTACCTATCGATAATAAAGGAGAATAAGGAAAGACAAGGTAAACTGATAGACATATAAACATTATAAGTATCTCATGGCATGCATCTTGTAGGGACATTATAATCTGAGGTTTATTTAATTGGTGGTTAGAATAAGGATAAAAATTTGAGGCCACTGATTCACCCCCCTCTTAGTTATTACTAACAGATGTTGCTGCTACTGATGATGATGATGATGAAATTGATGACGACGACGAAGAAGATGATGACAATGATGGTGGTGGTGATGATGTCAACAATAACAATGATCATGGTGATGTGTTGGATGAAGAAGAAGATCAATGCCATGCATGAAATGTACAGTTATGTGATGACTGCTTAATCTATTTAATATTGATTTCTTGATAGAAATGTACACTTATGTGATCAATGTTGAATTTATTTAATATTTATTTCTTGATAGAAATGTACAGTTATGCGATCAATTCTTAATTTACCAATTAAAAGTGATTGTTTTGAAAGTGATTGTTTACATTCTTGTTCTGACCATGTCCTTATGCTCTGTTCTAACTGCATTATTACTGCATTTATGGTTTATGTTGGAATCCCCTTTGGTGACGATCCTACGTAGCTCCACATAGACACAACATGTTCGTTAGAAGACTTTTAATCTCACAACAATTGAGAAACATAAATGTAGGCATCATGTTCACAATTATTTTAAAACACAACATAATTGAGTGGTATTATACCCAAACGATGCAATGCAACCAATACTCCTCTAGTTCAAAGTTGATACTTTTTAATAGAAAAACCATCCTTATCTATGGTTTTTGGACCCTACAGTGTCAACTTTGAACTGGAGGAGTAGTGGTTGCATTGCATTGTCTGGGTATACCACTCAATTATGTTGCGTCTCCAAAGAATTGTGACCATGATGCCTACATTTATATTTCTCAGCTATTGTTTCCCAAGACCCCTTATGACCCCTTTTGACCCTTTACTACCCCTAAGAATACATCTTAGAGGTATTAAAGTGTTGTAAGGGGTCATAAGATGCTCCTAGGAGGGGCCAGATGAGCTTCCACCTTCACGTGATTGGCCCTGTTAAGTAGCGAATGTTAAACTATTATCAAAACAAAGAGAAGCTCAATAACTACTCCTTGCAATAAAATCAACACCAATTCCTTACAGGAAATCCATATATTAGGCATACCAAGTGTTATTGTTCCCTTGTTTATATTAACACAATCTTTACATTAAACTGTCTTTTCATGACATTGAAAAGAATGATAGGCTCTAATATCCAATAAAAATATTGTCCCAAGAGTTGTTGTGGCTTTTCCTCCTTTCATCTTTTGGATCAATCTGAAACTTTGGGAGCAAAAATTCCCCTAAAGTGACCTTCTTTCTCACACTGGCCCAACCTACATCCACACATATATTATTAGAAGAAAAACTCTGAATTGTTGACTACCCTTGTGTAGGTCAGTGAGAAGGCTTTAAGACTGTTATCTCTGATCCATTTCTTAGATAGGACCTCTGCCTGACTACCCCTACTCCATTTCTATATTTTTGCTCAATAATAGGACATTTGTTTGCCATAACGTGCACAAAGTTTAGATCCCAAGGCTCCTCTCCCTTAGGACTATCATAATTTCTACTTGATTGCAATTTCTTATCCCAACCAATATAATGCTGCTCCTTCCACTTGACTTCTTCACCAAAAAAAAAAACTATGGAATCAAATTTTCTTCCCAATAAAGGACTCAATTTATACCCTTTCTCTCTTTAATAAACTAGATAGGTGTTTGTGTACCCATCATGTACAACTCTTCTTGAACATTGGCATGATCTTCCAAGGATTAAATTTCCACAAATCATATGCATAACATCACACAAAACCCTGTCATGGTATCCTCCAATAGAAAAATCAATCATAACTTGATCCTTAACCAATGAATTCAGATTTGTATCAACGCAAGTTTCATAATAAGGATTAGAATGTGGAAAAAATTTGAAATGTAACTTGTCCTTAACAACCTCATATGAAACCAAATTGTGACATGTACCGAAATCAATTCCAAACCCTCCAATTCTTCAAATGCTTCAAATGTTTATAGTTAACCTTCCAATAGCAAAAGGTGATAGATATAATCTATTTGTGAAAGATTCAAAGGGTTTTGGCAAGTTATTCGGTTTGTTCCTATACCCAACAATCTAATCTCCTTCAATGTCAAGACATGCCTAATTGCACAGCTTGTAGCCCTACATAAAGCTTCACAAAACCATAACTTGAAATATTACCAATGCCCTACACAATCTCTTGTCACTTTCAGATACCCATCAATGCATACAACCTCGTACCCAAGCATTCAGTATGTTTCTTTGGACCAATGTCTTTGTTCTAGGTTTGTACCCTGTCACTTGTCATGAAAATGGGAAAATTAAAAAAGAAAGTACCCTCCCAAAAAATCCCCAATACTCCAAACTCTAGATAGTCTCTTCTTATGTTATAAATATCACAAATATGAGAGTAATTACACTTAGACATCCTGCAATAGTAAAAGCCCCAATTTGGTGTTACTAAACCCTTAATTCTAGTGCTTCCCAAATCTCTTCCTTAAAAATAATTCTAGACTCAATTGATGGATTCTACACCTTCACATAAACATATCCTGACATTCCAAATCATAAAAGGAACTCCTTGTTCACACCAATTTACTACTGCAATACATTAGAAACCATTTCCATCAACTTTCCTGCACTGTCACGTGGTTATCACCCTTGACTCCCTCTGTTCCTACACATTAGTGATTAGATACATATAGAAACATGTTAGAAAGATTATATCCATGAATATTAGGCCTCTACGTTCATGGAATGACCATTCTCCCTTCCTAGATTCCTAAAAATAGTAAAAGAAATGTCAAAATCTGAAGATTGTCAACAACAACAACCTGCAATTGGATTCAAATTTGTTCAAATGTATTTAACAAGGTCACGGTTAGTCTCTTGATGATTATATCTACACATGAATCAATCTATATCATACTTCATTCAAGAAAATACCAATCCAATGCAAGAAATAAGAGATTTTATTGAATCTTCAGAAACAGTCCGTACAACTCCAGATCTCTCCCATACAATGGTTGATTTTGAATACAAATAGTTACTAAGTATCCATATCAACCAACTTTGGGTGGCTGTGTTGATTGTTACAATCAAAATCAAGTCCTAAACTAGTTTCCCACTAAAAAAGCCATATAACCGTTACATCCCATATTTTGATTTTTTTAAAACTTAGGAAATAACTTAAAACTAATTAAAAATTGAAAATTATAAACTCCTAAGGTCTTCAAACACCTTGGAGACTTATTCTAAGAACTCCTAACCCCTAAGAAATAAATTTACTCCCTTGGACACTATTAGTCCACTTACAAGCAATTTGGGCCTTTAGGCCATTAACACAATCTTTACATTGAACTATTATTTCATGACATTGAAAAGCATGATAGGCTCTAATATCTTGTAATTGATATGTTTTCCACTCATAGAATATTTATCCATCTTCTTTTCCCTCTGATCTTCATTGAATATCTTCAAGGTCTTCATGATCTTCATGTCTTGATTGGTTGTGTTTGGTTCCCCTGCACCATTCTCCCCACCTCCAATGAAACTCTTGTCCCAAGAGTTGTTGTGGCTTTTCCTCCTTTCAGCTCTTGGATCAATCTTGAGCTTAGGGAGAAAAATTCCCCTAAAGTGTCCTTCTTTCTCACACTAGCCCAACCTACATCCACACATAAATTATTAGAAGTAAAACTAAGAATTGTTGACTGCCCTTGTGTAGGATAGTGAGAAGGCTTTAAGACTGTTATCTCTGATCCATCTAATAGATAAGACCTCTGCCTGAATACACCTACTCCATCTCTATGTTTCGGCTCAACAATAGAAAATTTGATTTCCTCAACTTACACAAATTTTATATCCCAAGGCTCCTCTCCCTTAGGTCTGTCATAATTGCTACTAGACTGCAATTTATTTTCTCAACCAGTTTATTAATAAAGTTTCTTATATTTTAATTCTTCCTAATTATTTGTTAATCATATGTTTTGTGCAGAAGGATTCTATACTTTCTACAACTTGTGGATCCCCAAATTATGTTGCACCTGTTAGGATTAAGTAATATTGAGAGGGGGGGTGAATCTGTATTACAACACTTTAAATTAAACTTAAACCAATTCCACATAAACCATATGATTGCCAAAATGAAAAGAACATAAGAAAATAACACACAAATCATTACACTAATTTTTTGTCAAGGAAACCCTAGCCAAGGGAAAACTCTGATGGGGATGGTACCCACAAGCATGCAATAAAGTATAATGTCCCTGTTAGGAGACCTAGCCCTACTAGGAGCTAAATATTAGATAGTACATTTCCTTGTTAAAGGAATAACAACCTTGTTAAAGGTATACAACACCCTATTAGGGGTAGACTGAGCTTACAACTCTTACAATCAATACTTCAAAAAGTATTCTTAGAAATGAACAAAAACAAGCATCTCCAATGCTTAGATAGTTCCAGTTGTAGCTCTCAATAATCTCTGTCAATCTTTGATCTCTCATCTGCCATCAGAGATATCATTCACATACATATTTATCCATATACCACACATACATCTTACATCTTCACTTTACAAAATCTTCTCCATATATATATGTTTTTCATCATCTAGTCGGCTCTCTAATACATTATCTTCCAATCCGCTCTCTATTACAAAATAGAATTAATAATGTAAAGAGTAAATATAGAGTCAGAGCTCTTACATAACCAAAATATAGTTTATCCACAATAATAATCCAACTTAGCACACTAGTAGTCCACGTCATACTCCCTTAATCCTCGTAATTGTTCAACTGCTTTGTTTCACCATTCTGTTGTCTTCACATGTCTTCAAATCACTCTAACTCCTTGTAATCATCACCAAAACAAAATAGATCTTAACTGTAGGTCATACATGTACCATAGTATCTTCCTCTAATATTTCTAGTTATTAAAATTTGTACTCAATCTTCACTGTCCAAAACAATACTGTTATACTTTGTAAATCTGTTTCTATACTTAGTCGATTTTAGAACTGAACCATCAAAACTGTACTTATATTGATCATACTATCAGATGTGTTTCCATAAATGACAACCATTAAGTGTCTCATAACATACTAAAAACACCACTTGCAAACAATCTCTCCCTTTGGCATTGATGGCAACACTTATCAAAAAATAGCTAAGTGTTCCAACAAAAAACTGTTCTCTTCTCTACTACTTCTCTCATTTTTCTCTTCTCTCTTCTCCCCCTTTGAAAAAAATGGCAAAGGTGCATCCAAAATTTACAAAAATGTAGAATTAATTCTTGCTAACCAGTTTCACAATATCTTGAAAGGAATCTTCCAAGATCTTCACTTCTGCATTCCATGAATCTACCAATAACTGACTAAGATGAATTAGTCCATTCAGTGCATAGGATGATGTATCTGCTACTTTTAACTCCATAAGCATAGATTATTCAATGATTCTGTAGTCTTCTCCATGTCACATAGATGAAATTCAAGAATTGATAGCTTAGGACTGATTAGGCTCTTCAACAAACAAAATCTTGTCATTACTCTCCCTTTCTCTATATCCAATAAATTCAACTTATTAAGAATCTTAGTTACCTCTCTGTCCATCTCTATTACAAATTGTGAGGAGGTCTCACAACTGTCCATCATGCTTTTCAGAGTTTCCCTAGCCTTTGCAATAATGTCTTCAATATTCTCAATGCGTCTGATAGGGTTCATGCAGTAGCTAAATAACATCCTTCCATGTGTAACACAACTTCTGGCATTTGATGTAGTTGATCTCAGAATGCCCAAGTCCCATTAAATAGACTGGCATACTTCCATCAACTTCTTTTCTAAATAACTTTTCTCTGCCTTCTCTTCAACAATCTTCACTAAGGACTCATAGTGACCATCAAAATCATCTAGTGCCAATTTTAGGTTCTCTACTTCATCTTTACTTTGAAAAACAATAGGTACTGGAAGCAGTTTATTCACAATATCAATTTCCCTAGTCATTACCTTAGTCTCCTTGTCACCTTTATGCTCAGATCTCTCTTTTGCCTTTGAGAATGTGATGAAGGATAGTCTCATCAATTCATCCTCATCCATGATCTCAACATATGTGCTTACATATTTGTCTTTACTTTCCAACAATAGAATAGTAGATGTGTCAATTTTAGTTTTTACTTTAACTCTTGCCTCTTCTTCTTTCCGCTCTACCTTTTTGTGTTTTTCCTCTTTCTGTTCTTCTTCTTTCTTTTCTTCTTCATCAACCATTTTATTGTCAATGTTCCCTTCAAATGGATCTTTCTCATCAAGTGAAGTGTCAATGGTCACATGCACACCAGAAACATAGAAATTTGGTTGCATGATATCTTCGCTTTTCTCTACACTTACCTCAACTATCTTAGAGCTCTCTCCAATTCTTAAAGGTGTAGGCATAGTAGCTTTAGGAGGTGGAGTATTCTCAGGAATATTACTCATAAGTATCTGATCTAATGCCTTCTGATTCTCTTATAAGACTTGTTCATATTTCCTGCCCATAATTTTTATTAATCTTGCTTTGGTTCTCAACAAGGGTTTGAGTGCTCCCAATATTCTTTCTCTCTCGTGTACTAAAACTACTGAAAACATATCCTTAATAGCTTGATTTCTTATAGTCTCATCTTCAATATGTGCAAGTTGTTTTCTAATTTCCAATTTTCCATACAATTCCTCAGGTATACTACCTTCTATCTCTAATAGATTCTTTTTGAAAACAAGTAAATGGTTAATTACTATGTCCTCAATAACTAGTTTGTTAGATTCTTCATACCTGTCATAATATTTGTTCACTGAAACAAGCTTTCCTTTCTCAATAGCTCTCTTCTCTAACATCTTTATATTAGGCTTCCATACTTGTCTGTCACTTGTGGTCTCTTTCTCAAGTTTATTTTCTTCTACTTCTTTAGTCCTCTACTTCTTAGGAGGTGATTCCATCTTAGTGGACCTAGTGTTTCTCCGAGGAACAATCTTTTCTGCCTGTGAATTATTCTATGGTGGTGAGGGTGTAGTTACATCATTAATAACAGTAGAAAGTGGACTAACTAATTGCTCAATTTCTAGAGGTGGAAGGGCTACAGTAGCAGTATTTTCCAACCCAAAATATCTCTGTGCTATCTTCTTCCTTACTTCTTTCATCTCTTCTTTAGTAAAACCTGCCTTAGCTGCACAATCATCAATTATATTCTCCACTCTTCTCTTCCTTAATCCTCTAGTATGTTCTTCTTTGACCTTAGCTAATTTCTCTTCATATGTGCCCCATCTCTCCTCAGATGTACCAACTTTAGATGCCAAGATATGTTCAATTTTCATAACCAGAACCTCTGAACTAACTTCATAACCCATGGGGTAACACCATTTCTTTCTTGGTAAAACTGCCTCAAAACATACACAATCATTTTCAACCATGAAACAGATTGTATCCATATATTTCTCAACTAACTCTTCAGGAATTTTGAATCTCTCTTTCATTTTACTCTAAAGAATCTTGATCATGCCAAATAGTTCTCCATCTACCCATGTGTTGTTTTGTCTTCGGTAGCTTTGTGAAATCTGTGACTAACTATAACTAATGAATGTTTGAAGATGTTAAGTTGATGATCATCGAGTTGTAGAAAGTTAATGCAAGACATTAAATCAGTTAATGTATTGTATTGTCATTGATGTCAACTTGATATAATCTAATTGGTCATATTCATATTGTCAAAGAATTCAAAAAACTAAAGAGATCAAAGGTTATGATACCAGTAATGCATAAAAGTTCAGTATACACCGAGTGACAACAAAAATCGACGGACAGTGCACACTGACGAATAGAGAACCTCGAGAAAAGTCACAGTGATACCCGATCAAGATTCCTGAGCAAGCATTACCGAACAGAACCAAAGTGATACCCAAGCAGAACTGAAAGTCACAGTGTTTCCCAATGGACAGACAACCCTGATGGATAGAGATGCCTGAGGAAAACTAAAGTCTAGACCAAGAAAACAAGGAGTTAAACCACCGATGTGAATTGAAGTTCAGAATTGACAAAAGAATTAGCTAGCAGGAGCTAAATATGGAGTTAACTATTTGATTACATTGTTTTTATTGATCAGTTAAAAGCTAGAGATTTAAAGCTAGTTTTATTCTAGTTATCAAGGAGTAATCTATGAGATAAAACTAAAGCATGTTTTAAAGCAATATTGGAAAGATTTTTGGATCACTTCAAGAACAATAAAGTCAAAGACCTAGAAACGGTGAAATCATGTCCATAAAAGATACAAGCTATTCATTATGAAGAGAGGAATGCTGAGAAGAGAATACTTGTGAAGATTGAAGTCTTCATACAGACCTAATCAAACAAGCTGAAGGGAAAGAGCTAAAGATTTCTGCAGACACCGAGCAACAGAGAAGAAAAAACATTCACCAAGTAGAAAGAATTGGAGCAAAGGTATCAAATTGGTACATTGATTAGAAAGGTATAATGAGCTTACAATAGATCTAAAAATCTACAATTCAATTTGTATTTATGAACAGATCATATACTGTTGTAGTTTAACCATTGGATCATAAAGTCTCTTAACCGAGTAGGATCTAAACCATCCTTTACATATTGAGACACATCACAAGGAGTATCAAAAGGTTTTTCATCTTGACAAGAATAGTGAATACAGAGAGGTCAAGTGATTAACTCTTAGTGATAAATCCTCTAACAAGGTCGCACTTAATAGTGTGTTTATAACCTTTAAAAGGGTTGGATCTTCACTGAGCTCACTTCTAAAGAGTGAAAATTTTGGGTTACTGGTCCCAAGTGGTTTTTCCCCTAACAGGGTTTCCATGTTAAATATCCATGTGTCAAATGTGCATATAGTTCATTGCTTTGATATTTTTCTTTACACATTACTAAAATAGGATTGATCTGTAAACACTAAGTTATTTACTGTATTAAGTAAAGCTTAAGAATAAGGATTAACAAGGAACTCCGAGCAGTAGTTATTTGATAAAATTGTTTAAAGGCATACATCTTGTAGGACTGAAGATAACTAGAGGTTTTATATTTCTAATATAAATTTTTGGTTGGATTATTGGATTAATTTTTGAGGCCACTAATTCACCCCCCTCTCAGTTATTCTAACAATTGGTATCAGTGCTTGTGTGCTTGAAAGGAAGGTTTAACAACCTAAGCTAAAGATCACAAGATGAGAAAGAGGGATGTGCCTAAGTTGAACAAGGAAAACATTGCATCATGGAAAAGTAGAATAAGACTCCACCTATTAGGTATTGGAAGTAATGTTACTCAATACTTAAATAATGAATATGTATTGCCCACTAGACCTCATACACTTGATCAATTGAGATAAAATTATAAACACAATGTTATGATGATAGAACTTGCTTCCTCTCTCTCAGATGATGAATTTGAAGATGTTAAAACTTGCACCACTGCAAAGTAGATGTGGGACAAATTGAAGCTAGTACATGGAGGTTATGCCAATGTACTGAGGGCTAAAGAAGAGAGCCTAAGAGGAAATTTTGATGACCTTAAAATGAAAGGATAAAACATCACTATGTATAGTGGCAGAATCAAAGAGGTTGTAAATGCCATCCGAGGAGTAGGAGGTGTACTTGAAGAAGAAACAATGGTAAGTAAAATCCTAAGAACCTTATTGTCTATTTATGCTATTAGAGTATCTTCTATACAAGAAATGAGAGCAGTATCAAACAACAATGTTACTCTAGATAGTCTGATTGGTAGACTAATTTCATTTGAGATGAATAACTATGATAATAGTTGTAAGATATAAAATATTGCATTTAAATATGATATTATGTTATCTTACATTTATATTATGTTTGTATATGAAATATAATGTATTTGAAAGGTAGGGGGTAAATAAGATGCTCTCCATTTATCCTTAGATACACCAATGAAGGATCCAAATTGATTAACCCAAAAGGAAGGATCAATGCATAAATGAATCAATCATTTGGAAATAAGAGCGAAGAGGAAGATCTTAAATACCCATTTATTTATTTGAATGTGTGATAGATTTAGAAAGATTAATGAATTTAATTGAAATGGATAGGAGAAAATTACTAACCTTGAAATGTTAGAGATTTTAAGAATGCTATTTCTGTGGGTCTGCACTCAGTTTCTGGAAAATTTGAGACTGGATCTGGAACAAAAACGCAGAGATGAACAAAACCTTAAAATATTTTTCTGTTCTGACATAGTTTTGATTTGTAACCTCAAGTCAATGTCACCATTGACCCAGAATTTCCAATTCCAACCTAGGGAAGAATCGACCTAAAAAGTCTCCGATAGGAAATCTGTTCTCAATTCTTGAAAATTTTCTGAAAAGGGTATCCAAATATGCACTTCGATATGCTCTTCCAAACCTGTACCTACAATAAAAATGGATTTTTTGTTGGGAGGGAGGGGTTTTCCTTGGTCAAACCCTAGTTTTGGAATTAACCTCAAAGTATAATTGAAATTTCATAAGTAAAACAAAGTAAATGAACAAATTCACCTTGCTTGTAGAATCCCTTGTGGCGGATTCGAATCCATGAATCCACAAGTATGTATGGACCAAAAAGGATGTAGAATGTATAATGTAGAATGTAGGATTTCTCCAATCAATTTATTGTAGATCTTCAACACCAATCTTGAATGGGAAGAGGCTTGGAGGAATGTGGATGTAGAAATCTTCAACAAGAGGGCTCCATGGAGCTTGAATCCTTCAATGTCCACCAATGGATCTTCTTGATGAAATGAGTGCTTGAGAAGTGCTTAAATGCTTGAGAATGGATGAATTCTTCAATGGCTACTTGGATTGCTTCAAATATTTCTTCTTCACCTTTGGATCTCACTCTTCAAGTCTTTGTCTTAGGTTGATGATCATGGGTTTTGCTTGATGATGGTTAGAGAAAATGAGAGGAGAAAGCTTCCTTTTATATGAAACTAGGGCACAATATTATAAAGAGGCCTGCATAGGAGAATTAAATTCTAATTAGACCCATACCCCTAGAAGAGGAGCTATATTAAATATAATTTAAGATTTTTTGTTCCGAAGACCGAAACGGCCGACCCGGAAGCGGGAATCAACTTTTTCCAAAGCCCAACATCCGGAAACCCTAAAATTTTGGAATTTGAACCCTAGGCCTGAAAAAGGTCGACTGTGACCTAGGTCAAGGTTGAGGTCAACCTTGACCCAAAAAGGTCTACCTTGACCCTGAGGTCAAAGTCCTAGTTTTTTAGTCTAGGGTGTCAGAAATTGGCTGGAAAAAGTGGAAATGGGGCAGAACAGGGGAAAAGGCCAAATCCAAGTCAGGGACCCATTCAAGGCGCTTGACATGACCCCAAACTACTTACTCAAAAGGATAAAATAGTCTACAATGGTAGTGCTTCCATTTTCCGACTATACATTTAGCCCCCACTTTAGCAAGAGTATGGACTCAATGCAAACTCTTGGTAAAGGAGATCATGAAGAATAGATAATCTTATTGAAATAAAAAGGGACAAAGAAATCATCAAGCTCCCAAGGGACTTAAGTCTTTATCAACCCTAAGATCATGATAAGAGAGACATCACCAGTTAAGGAGAAAAAGAGAGATGGTGTGGTTACGTCTCCCAATGAGAACTTATGTCCCATTGTGAACCACACAAGGAAACAATGCAACTGGAAAGAGGGAGTTGAACCACCTAGTGAATGTGGCTACTCACTAGTCAACCCATCAGGGAGATCCATTCTTAAGGACACCTTCTAACCTTAAGGGATCAAAACATTGTAAATTGAAATTGGAGGGATCAAGAGATCCGTGTAAATTTAAACTGGAGGGATCAAGAGATCCTATAAAGTAAAATGTCCATCATTTAAGGATTAGTCTTTAATCCATAAAGGAAAAAGTTTTAAGTTTTGAAACTATTTTGAAACTTTAACAGGAGCAATGGCTTTAACAGAAACATAAACAACTCTTTTTATTACGTTTCCACTACAAGATTCCCCCAAATGAAGACAAATCAAAGGAAATACCACATAAATATACAAAGAACACAAAAGGGATCTACCTACTGTGGGGTCAGTATGATCATAAGATAGCATGTATATATATATATTATATTATTGCAAATGAATTGACATCATTCCCTAAAGAAAGTAAAACTACAATCACAATGGAGGAAAGAAAACTCAAGAGTTACGAAGAAGAGTCTTTTCAGACCACAACATGGAGACCAAAAAGAATCAGTGCTACCATGTCGCAGATCCAAGTGGACTACACAAGGAAAAATTTTACGAACAATAGAACAAGTACAACATTACATGAAAACTACATATAGAAGAATAAAGATACATATAGAGGAATTATACAACAGGTTTGATTCCTTTATCACCTTGTACCAACAAAGTAACAAAGGTCATATAAAAGAGTCTAACAAACATTTAGCAAACACATTAAAGGAGAAGCACAATAAATCATGCAAACACATAAAAGGGCTACCATGAAGGATAAGCCAATCAAGCGCATCACCTACTCTCCCCATCTTGGTTTATATCATTTAGGGAAGGTGGGAAACTCGCAAGAGGGACTATATCCAATAAAGTAGGAATAATAGCCAGTTCCAAACAAGGATCCTCTTGGGAATCATGTTGCTTGATACTAGGTGTAATTATCAATTGAGTTGAAAGCATATGAGGTAAATTAGTATCAAGATCAATGGTCTCATATTCATCGCTAAGATAAATAGGATCATCAAGAGTATCCTCCTTATCGAGATGAATTAAAATGGGATATAAGATGCGAATAGGATCATCATACTCATTCATCTTAACATCATTATGAATATTAAATTCTTCCAACACATCAGGCATAGGTTGGTCGAAAGAAGGTAAAAAATTTCAAAGAACAGAATCATGGGCCCTAGCATTAGCTCTATGCTTCTTACTATGTTCATTTGCATATTTTTTACATTTTTCTTTGTTTGACACATGTGGAGAACTAGGAAGAATAACAAATGGTTCCTTCACAGGTTCTATAGGAGGGTTGGTAGGATTTGCAGTAGGATGAGAAGAGACACTGGGAGGTTGAGTAATAGAGCTAGCAGTAATGGATAAAGGAGATATAGAAGGAGTGGGCAAAAGACCACGGTTAATATCTATCTGAGGCATGCTTAACTCGACTATCTTGCGATGTTTATAGGCTTGATATGAATGAAAAAGGTTGTCAGGTCAAGGAGGACATGAATTAGGTAATGAAGGCCAAAAGAAATAAAGAGTAGCACAATCTCTAGGCCTATAAGGTTGATACAAACTATGATTAATCATTTTTACTTCTCCATTATGAATGAACTTAAGAGATTTATGAATAGGAGAAGCAATAGCATGCATATCAGTTATCCAAGGCAAACCAAATTCGACTTGAAATTGATCAGAAGTAGGAATGATAATGAAGGTAGTATCTACAACCTTGCCACAAAGTTCAATAGGCAAGTTAATAGAACCAAGTCTAGGATAGATAAAACCATTACAAGTTTTGATTCATGCATCTGATGGATCATAACAGTCACGTTGTAGGTTTTTCATAAAAAGGTTTTGCTCAGTAATAAAATTTATTAAAGATGTGGGATCAAAAAGACAACCACACGTAGGTATCTTAGCAATCCTAGCATAAATATAAAGGGGACCATTGGGAGCCTTAATAGTCTCATAATCATCAAAGGTAATTGAAAGTTCTCGAGGTCATTTATCCTTAGTTTTTTTCTGAGGTTTAGGTGGAAATTGAAGTTGAGGTGGAGGTGAAGGATATTGAACATTAGGTTGAGAGGAATCAATGCACTCCACATGATTAACAATGTGATTAAGAACATCCATCTTTGAATCGTAAACAATATCCATAGAAGATGGTTGAGTGATTGTATTAGTATCATGTGTAGGTAAAGGATTTGTATGGATTTGAAGGTTTTGATTAGGAGAGAAATATTTATTCCCATTACCATCAAAATTATCAACAGATAAAGCATTAGAATCAATTAAATCTTAAACTTTATGCTTTAGAAAATAACATTTTTCAGTATCATGGCCATTCTGGCAATGGTATTGGCAAAAAGATTTAGAATTAAAGGATTTTGAAGCTATCATAGTAGGAAGGAGAGGTCAAATGGGAGGAAAGGTAATCATATTAGCACTTAAAAACATACTCATAATAGAATGTGAAGATTCAGAGAGAGGAGTAAATGTATGATTCATACAGAAAGTAGTGGATGCAGAAGTGGCATTGTGAGATGCAACAACAACTTGATCAACAACCACATTCGTCTATTTATTAATCTTTATATAGTTGTTAGATTTATGAAACTTATAAGGATTAGGAGTAGCATCACTCTTATCAACTGGAATATGATCCATTGGAGTGTTGCTCTCAAATTGACTCACTTGTAATTGATAATGATGAAGTGTTGCACAAAGTTGTTGAAAAGAGGTAAATTCAATAAGCAGAATCTTATCTCTAATATCCTTTTGTAAATTTGAATTAAACATATGTTGAAAATCAATATTAGGAACATGATAAGAAATTTGAGCATACAAATGCTTAAATCTACCAATAAAATTAGTCAATTTTTCCTTAATGTTTTGTTTACAATGCATTAAATCAGTTAAGGAAACTTGTAGACCAATATTATTTTGAAATTGTTGGATAAATGTATTAGAAATTTTAGGAAAAGAATCAATATAATAAGGAGGTAAGGAGCAATACCATTGCAAATCCTTGTCACAAAAAATTCTAGCAAACAGTTTAGCTAAAATCCTATGGTTATGAGCCTAATCACTACAAAGGATTTGAAATGTTTTAACATGAGTAACATGATCGCCTTTACCATTGTAATTCTCAAGATGAGGCATATTGGCTTGCTAAGAGACAGTAGCATAGATAATGTATAAGGATAAAGGACTACGCATGTCACATGTAGGAATGCTAAACTTGGATTGGGTTAAGGATGCAATTGTTGTTGTAAAGATTACACAGTTTGATCCAAACTAATAATTGTGGAATCATTAGAAGACATATTTGGCATAGAAATATTAGGAACACTAGGAAAAGTGTAGGAAGTAGCAAGAATGGAAGACACAACCAGTAAAACACTTGGAACCATAGTTAGAAGGGGATTGAAATAAGTAAAAGGAACACTATGGTATGAAGGTTGTAAGGTAGGTAGAGATATCGGTGGAGCACTCATAGGAATAGATGAAATTGGGAGAGATGTAGTCATCAAAGGAGGAGTATAAGTGGGAATTCTAGGTAAAGGAACAAAATAAGGTCCCTCACTAGTGACAGGAGGAGTGAATCCTAGATCTTGAGCCTCTTGTGCTAAAGGTTTAACATTCAAACGCACAATATGAGTGATACCACGCAAGAGATTAATAACTTGATCACTATCAAAAAGGAATTTATTAAGAGCCTCTATGGCTTGGATGGAATATTGATTATGGTTTTCTTGAATAAGCCAATTTCCCATTTTATCAGGTTCGGCTGAAAGTTTTTGCACTTGTTCAGGAGGAACTCTTAAAGCATCATCCTCATCATGAGATGAGTGAGAAGAGTTATGCTCCATAGAAGGATTGGAATCATGAGTGAAAAAATTATCATCTAGGATCCTAAGGAAAGGAGAAGAAGACTCATGAACAAAGGAACCCATAAGTCTATGACTTCTTCTAACTGGGATACTATAAGTAGGACTAGAAGTGGTAAAGCTCATACACTAATGCAATGCAAATGAACTAATTTAGGAAACACAAGATTTTGATTTTTAATTTTTGAAATGTAAATGCAAGAACATAAAAGAAAGCCAATCTATTATGCATGCAATGTCTAACATATAATATGTAAATCTAACACCAAAAAGAAAGATTTGTCTATCGTGGGTTCACTAAAATGTAAGATAAGAAATATTGCATTTAAATATGATATTATGTTATCTTACATTTAAAGAATGTTGGTATATGAAATAGAATATATTTGAAAGGTAGGGGGTTAATAAGATGCTCTCATTTTATACTTAGATACACCAATGAAGGATCCAAATTGATTAACCCAAAAGGAAGGATCAATGCATAAATGAATCAATCATTTAGAAATAAGAGCGAAAAGGAAAATATTAAATACCCATTTATTTATTTGAATGTGTGATAGATTTAGAAAGATTAATGACTTTAATTGAAATGGATAGGAGAAAATTACTAACTTTGAAATGTTGCAGATCTGAAGAATGCTATTTTCGGGGGTCTGCACTCAATTTTTGGAAAATCTGAGACTGGATCTGGAACAGAAACGTAGAGACGAACAAAACCCATAAATATTTTTCTATTTTGACACAATTCAAATTTGTACCTTTAAGTCAATGTCATCATTGACCTAGAATTTAAGATTTTGACCTAGGGAAGAATCAACCTAAAATGTCTCCGACATGAAATCTATTCTCGGATCCTGAAAGTTTACCGAAAAGGGTATCAGAATCTGCACTCTGATATGTTGTTCCAAACCTGTACCTACAAGAAAAATAGATTATTTGTTGGGGGGAGGGGTTTTCCTTGGTCAAACCTGGGTTTTGGAATTAACCTCAAAGTATAATTGAAATTGTATAAGTAAAACAAAGTAAATGAACAAATTCACCTTGCTTGTAGAAGCCCTTGTGGCAGATTCGAATCGGTGAATCCACAAGTATGTATGCACAAAAAAGGATGTAGAATGTAGAATGTAGGATGTCTCCAATCAATTTCTTGTAGATCTTCAACACCAATCTTGAATGGGAAGAGGCTTGGAGGAATGTGGATGTAGAAATCTTCAACAAGAGGGCACCATGGAGCTTGAATCTTTTAATGTCCACCAATGGATCTTCTTGATGAAATGAGTGCTTGAGATGTGCTTGAATGCTTGAGAATGGATGAATGCCTCAATGGCTACTTTGCTTGCTTCAAATCTTGCTTCTTCACCTTTGGATCTCACTCTTCAAGTCTTTGTCTTAGGTTGATGATCATGGTTTTTGCTTGATGATGGTTAGAGAAAATGAGAGGAGAAAGCTTCCTTTTATATGAAACTAGGGCACAATCTTATAGAGAGAGCTACATAGGAGAATTAAATTTCAATTAGACCCATACCCCTAGAAGAGGACCTATATTAAATATAATTTAAAGTTTGTTTTTCCAAAGACTGAAACAACTGACCCGGAAGCGAGAATCAACTTTTTCCAAAGCCCAACATCTGGAAACCCTAAAATCCTAGAATTTGAATGTTGGGCCTAAAAAAGGTCAATTGTGACCTAGGTCAAGGTTGAGGTTGACCTTGACCCAAAAAGATCGACCTTGAACCTGAGGTCAAAGTCCTAGTTTTTCAGTCTGGGGTGTCAGAAATAGGCTGGAAAAAGTGGAAATGGGGCAGAATAGGGAGAAATGGCCAATCCAAGTCAAGGACCCATTCAAGGTGCTTGAAATGACCCCAAACCACTTAATAAGAAGGTTAAACTAGTCTACAATGGAAGTGCTTCCATTTTCTGGCTATACAATAGTGTCTTACCAAATATTGAATCTGCATTCAAATATTCTTTGAGAATAAGTAAATCAAGTCATAAACACACTATGAGAAATGATAGTGAAAGTGATAGTGATGAACAAGAACTTGATGAGATTGCAGTACTAATGGCTAGAAGACTATAGAGAGGAAAAGGTAAATACAAAGGTAAATTACTATTTGTATGTTTTAATTGTAAAGAGATTGGACACTTTGCTGCTAGATGTCCTAATAAGAGAAAATATGACAGAAGTAATGACAAAACATATGAAAAGAAGTTTTATAGAGGTGATGACAGGGATTACCGAAGAAACCAACAATATGATAGAAGAGATACTTGAGACTAAAAGGACAAAGGGAAGAAAGCTTGTTACCTGGCTGAGAAAAAAGCTAGAAATACTGATACTGAGTCTGATAAAGACATTGAGATAGTGTTTGTGGCTATGAAGGATGATTCAGACAAAGAAGAATGGTATGTAGAAACTACACTCATATCTAAGGTTAGTAAAATGATATCTGGATTATTAATAGTGGCTGCACTCACCATATGACTGGAGATAAATAAAAATTTGAAACTTTTGAATATTACAATGGTGGATCAATAAAAATGGGTAATGACTCACCTTGTCTGGTTGAAGGTAAAGGAACCATAATGTTGAATAACCAGATCATATGTGAAAATGCATAGTGGCAAAGATCTTTAATAAAAAGGCAAAGATCTTTAATGAATCAGGAAGGTTGATCAATACTACTGAGCATAGAAAAGGTAACCTATTCTATCTTGATGATATTAAAACCACTTGTTTATTGGCTAGAAACAAAGACATTGTTGTGGCATAAAATATTATGTCATGTGGACTTTGACAACATGGTTAGGATAAGAATTAAAAGGAAGGTAAGAGGCTTACCAAACATGTCAAAACTCGACCATGTCATGTGTAAGAATTGTCAAAAAGGAAAAATGACAAAGTCTAGTTTCAAGAGAAAAACACACACATCTAATGCTATTCTAGAATTTGTCCATACTAACCTATGTGGACCAATGAGAACACAAAGATACTATGGTGACATGTACTTCATTCTATTTGTTGATGATTACTCTAGAATGATGACTGTTATGTTTTTAAAAGAAAAATTAGAAGCATTCAAGATGTTTAAATGGTATAAAGCCATATTTGAAAAACAAAGTGGAAAGGATCTAAAGTGTCTATGATTAGATAGAGGAGGAGAATTTGTTTATAATGAATTCACTAACTTCTGTAATGAGAATGGAATTCAAAGATAGGTTTCTTCACTGAGAACATCACAAAAAAATGGGATTGCTGAGAGGAGAAATAGATCAATTGTTGATTGTGCCAGAACACTGATGATTGAGAAGGGCATCACTCAAACATTCTAGAGAGAAGCTGTCAGCACTAATGTTTATACATTAAACTGAGTTCAATTAAAGAAAGACACAAATAAAACACCCTATGAGCTATGGTATGGATACACACCCAATGTAAGTTACTTAAAATTTTTTGGAAGTCAATGTTATATTTTTAAAGATGATAGAAATGGAAAGCTTGACTCCAAAGGTGAAGAAGGAATATTTCTAGGTTATTGTACCAAAAGCAAGGCTTATAAATGTCTTAACAAATCCTCTAACAAAATCATTGAAAGTGCAACTGTTAAAGTTGATGAATTTGCTAAAAAGAATGATGAGGAAAGAAGAAAAGAACTGGAAGACTACAACAGGTTTGTATACTGTGAAGAACCTAACACTTTGCCTGAGAAAAAGTGTATCGCTCTCGAGCAACAGAATATTGCACCCGAGCATCAGGCTGCAAACACCAAAATTAGGAGATTTCTCACATTGATGTACTAAGCGATGAAGATAAAAATGAAGGTAAAGATGATGATCAGAATGATGAACAAAGAGATGAACTAGTACTTTCCAAGTATGTCAGAAGACACTATCCATAGAACCAGATCATAGGAGATAAGAGATCTGGAATGAGAACAAGAAGTAAGTCTCTAAATACTAGATGTCTAATTTGTGATTTTGAGCCTAAATTTATCAATACTACACTTGAAAATGAAAAGTGGGTCAGTGTTATGAATAAAGAGATAGAAAAGATTGAAAACAACAAGACATGGACACTAGTACCAAGACCAGATGAAAAAAATGTCATCGGTACCAAATGGATATTTAGAAACAACCTGAATGAGAATGGAGAAGTCACAAGAAACAAAGCAAGACTAGTATGCAAGGGGTATACACAAGAAGAAGGTATTGGCTATGGAGAAACCTCTACACCTATTACTAGGCTAGAAGGAGTAAGAATTTTACTTGCTTATGCTTCATTCAAAGCACTCAAGGTATACATTGAACAACCAGAAGGGTTTATTGATCCAGACAAGAGGAACATGGTATGTAGACTACACAAAGTCTTGTATGGATTGAAACAAGCACCTAGAGCATAGTATGAAAGAATTAGCTCCTATCTCATAGGTATTGGATTTGTAAGAACTAGTGAAAATAGTAATCTTTATTTAAAAGGAGATACTGATGCTAACATTCTGATTTTTTAAATAATTGTTGATGACATCATATTTGGAGGCAATGATATGTTATGCAAATCATTTTCTACTAAAATAAGCAAATATTTTGAGATGTATATGTTTGGAGAGATTAAATTATTTCTTGGTCTACAAATTCTTCAGCAGGATGAAGGCATCTACATTACACAATCCAAATACATCAAGGAAGTGCTGAAGATATTCAAGATGGAAGATTCCAAACTAGTTGGAACACTGATGGCAACCTAATGCATGCTGAAAAAGGTAGACAAGTCAACCAAGGTAAATAAGACCTTATATAGATCAATGATATGAAAGCTAATGTATGTTGTACATACTAGACTAGATATAGCACATGCAGTTGGAATAGTAGCAAGATTCTCTGCTAACCCCAAGGAATCACATATGACTGCTGTCAAAAAGAATTCTAAGATATCTAAAGAATACTGAAGACTATGGTCTTTGATATAAGAAAGAAGGCAAATTTGAGCTTCAATTATATATAAATATTGATTGGCCTGGAAACATAGATGACAGGAAGAGCACAACTGGAGGAACATTCTTTATGGGTGACAGAATTGTCACATGTGATGAGAGCGTTTTACTGTTTCCATTATATTAATCCTTACACTCTATTTTAAAGTATTATTAGAACAATGGTGAACTTTTAGTCAGTTGAACTTATGTCAAGTATAGATAGAACCATTAAACCATGGGTGGAATAGATATGTCATATTATGCTAATATTATATATATGTTGCAGTATTTCATATAATAGTCAGAATGTGTGTTCTAACATTTGGAATAATTTGAATAAGCTACTTGTATGAATATCTTTTGCATGATAACTAATCTTGCCAGGAAGTAGGAGTCGTTGGGAGTGGACAACAACATTGAAGGAGGACGTTAAAGACCAACTTCGAATGGATAAGCCATCATGGCATCAGAAGACATGGCTACCGCAAATCAGGAGCCACTATTTCAGATATGCATGGATGTAGCTCTGCTATATTCCCTCTGAATTCCTAGCATGTTGACTAGGTCGCCCAGACTTCATTGCATAAGTCATGGGCTGTTGCGTTTCCTATTTTTTCTCTTTGGCACAATTTTAGTTAGTTAGTTCCTTTTTCTGTTTCAGAATAAGAAAGTCATCCTCTATTTATAGGGATGAGATTGATAGTTTGTAAGCTGGAAGATTCTTGGAAATACAATGTTCTAATTGTATCTTACACAGAAAGTTCATTTTCAGTTTCATGTATCATTCTCATGTAATCAATTTTGAAAGATAATGAAGTAACTTTTGGTTCATATTCTGTGTTCATAGATTAGCAGAAGTTGACCAAGGGGGCCCACTTGGTAAGTGGATTAGAGTAGAAGTAGAATATATTTACTTTCTGCATTTCCAACATTCTATATATAAGATTACAATTTCTTCTTGTAGCATTGTACTTTGTGAATGCTCCTGCAACACCTGCAAGGATAGTTATAGTGAATGCTCTAGGTTGAAAGAATAAGTTTAAGTAGAGTTTGCAAGTTGTAGCATTAATTTTAGTAAGGAGTAAGTGTGTTTCCTTTCTTGCAGCCTTAGTATAGATTCCTTTCATGTACTTTACTTTCTTGCAGCATAGGTAGAGTGGCTCTTTAAGGAAATTAGTGCACATACTGTGTTGTACCATTTCAAGTATACGTCCTTGTGTTGAAAAACTAAATGCACCTCATGGTGGGAGAAGTGATCCTTAGATTGAATAAACTATTCCTAAGAGAGGCTTTGGGCATGATTACTAAGCACCTATTGTGAGGCGGTTCATTTTTGGCGCCGCTGCCAGGGACCGTGTCAAGCTAAGAAACTTTCGGAGTCATTTTTCATTCTTTTAGCTAGTTAGTGGTTTGTGGTCCTAAATTAGCTTCACCAGTGTGAAGATTTCATTTGCATGCAGTGAAGGGGAAGAAGAAGAGATGAATATGGAAAATTTCTTCCAGGAGAACCTGCAAATTTGAAAGAGCAAGCTGAAGAAGTTGAGTTGCCTTTTGTTGACGCAAGTCCCGAGTTTCCCGCAGGATCTTCCGCTAGAGCAGAACCATTTGATATAAGTGGTTTTTGGCCTTTTGCTGAAATCTTGGCCAGATTTCTTGATAATTTTGACCCAAATGCACCTGTTGTTAACAATCCTATCGCTAATATTCCTTTCCAACAGCAACACAAACTCCCAATACCTCCAGTAATGGCACAACCTACTTTCCTGTTTCCTCTATCGAGCCTTATAAACAATGCCAATCTCAAAAATATACCCTCTACTGCACTTCCAAAGTTTTATGGGATGATAAACAAAGATCCTAACACCTTTTTGTTTGAGTTTGACATCCTCTATCATAGCTTTGACTATAACACTGATGCCCAAAAACTCAAGCTGTTTCCAGCAACACTAAAGAAGTCGGCCTTACGACGGTTCATGGGCCTAGGAGTAAATGCAACAGGCACATGGGATGAGATGGAGACTTTGTTTCTATAGAAATACAAATAATATTGCAAGGGGAGTGACCCGAGGGGAGATGACATTTTTAGAATGTCGCAGAAGGAGGAAGAAACTTTGGAGGACTATGTTTCACATTTTTTATACACAATGCAGAAGAATCCCCAACATGTTCTGGCAAAGGATTCACAGAAACTAGTCTTCTTGAGAGGAGTGAACGACAGTTGTTTGGAAGCATTGGACCTCATGGCTGGTGGGTGTTAGTAATAACTGAGAGGGGGGGGGGGGTGTGAATCAGTGGCCTC
>MU227433.1:1053604-1091669 GCA_018584345.1 Thuja plicata | reverse complement strand
AAGATCTTTGCCTTCTTGTTCTCAAATGCTACTCTGTGACCTGAATTATTCAGCTGAGAAACACTCAACAGATTATAATTCAATCCTTTTACCCAATAAGCATTTTCACATTTAATCAGGTTATTTATCATTACAGTTCCTTTACCTTCAATTTGACAAGGAGAATCATTTTCCATTCTTACTGTACCACCTTTATAGTATTCAAAAGTATTAAACTTTTCTTTATCACCGGTCATATGGTGAGTGCAACCACTATCTATAATCTAGATATCATTCTTACTAATCTTAGATATGAGTGCAGTTTCTTCATACCTTTCATCTTCATATGAATCATCCTTCACAACTACAAATACTATCTCAATATCATCATCCGGTTCAGTGTCAGTATCTTCATCTTTGCAAGCAGCTAGATAGCTAGCCTTCTTGCCTTTGTCCTTGTAATCTCGGGTATCACTTCTTTCTGATCGTCGGTAACCTCTGTAATCTTTGTTATCACCTCTATCAGATTTTTTCTCAAAAGATCTATTATTACTTCTGTCATCTTTTCTTTTGTTAGGATATCTTTCAGCAAAATGTCCAATCTCTTTACAATTGAAACATACAAGTGGTAACTTGCCTTTGTATTTACCTTTGCCTCTTAGCATTCTTCTCACCATGAGTGCTTCAATTTCATCTAGATCTTCTTCTTCACTTTCACTTTCACTGTCTCTTCTAGATGAGTGTCTCTGACTAGATTTGCTTATTCTCATAGAAGACTTTAATCCACCAATTAATATACCTCAGATTATTAAGTCCCTACAAGATGTATGCCTTGAAATACTTGAAACAATTTACTGTCTGTCGGTTTACCTTGTCTGGCCTTATTCTCCTTGATTACCGATAAGAAACAAAACTCATTTATCAATACTCAGTAAATATGCAGAGTATACCAATCAATCCAAAAATGTATATGTGAATTTTAAAACAATAAATTAATTAACCATACACACATAACACAAGGATTTTAATGTGGAAACCCTGTTAAGGGAAAAACCACTGAGACCGATACCCCAAATTTTCACTCTTCTGAAGTGAGCCCTGTTAGGAGCCAACCCTGTTAAAGGTTATAAACACATGGTTAAGTGCGACCTTGTTAGAGGATTTTTATACATAGGTTGTCACTAAGTATCTGGCATCTACGCTACCATCCTTGAATCAGTCTCTAGACTTTCAATATGCTTTATGCTAATCTTACTACCATCCTTGAATCAACCTCCTTCTTAGACTGCCAATAGGATTTAGGTATGACCGATGCTACTATCATGAGTCAACCTTCTTGGTAATCTGTTAGGATATACCTCAATTATAAAAGACTGTTAAGTCCTGCTTTGTTAAGAGACTTAATAATTCAATGGTTAAACTGAAACAAAATGACATGTTTCTAATGCAACTTGAATTGCAGATATTCAGATGTTTTTACGTACAATACCTTTTTGATAAATGTATCATTTCAATTCCTTTGCACTTCACTCTTTCTACTATGTGATGTTGTGCTTTACTATTCATCGGTGTCTGCAGAATTCTTTAGCTCTCCCTAAGCTTGATTGATCAAGACTGCATGAAGTTTATCCTTCATCAGTTTCTCTTCAGCATCTTCTCTCAATTCACTCCCCCGTGTATCTGAGTGCTTGTGGAAATGAATTATGATTGTCTCTTATATAGACATGATTTTCCTTAATTCTTGATTCTTGATTCTTGGCATGAAAAACAATCCAGCCAATTTGATTTATGGCTTTAACTCCTAATTTATCTGGTGGTTATCTTCTTTCCAACTGTATAAATCAATTGCTTTAAATGTAGTCATATAAAACAATTAAAACAACTAGCTAAGTCTATCTTTAAGCTTTTCCAGCTAGATATTTTGTCATTTTCTGATCTCTCTATTCTGTCGGTCAATTCTGCAGTTCATTTCCGGTGACAACTGCCAGTTCCGTCGATGCAACTTCAGTTAGCTTTAGGCTCTCCGTCCGTCAGGCATCATTGAATCTTGCTCATTAGGCAACTCTATTTTCAACTCGTCGGGCATCCTATGGTTCTTCTTTGTCGGGAAACACTGTCTTCTATTCGTCGGGAATCACTATGACTTTATCTTTGTCTTTATCGGTGGTGTGCACTCCGTCGGTGTTGTCTGTCACTTAGTGAATACATAACTTTTATGTATTGCTAAAAACATAATAATTGTTCCATTGATTCTCTGAAGTCTTTGGCATTATGTATATGACCATATAGATGATATCAAGTTGACATCAATGACAATACAAACCATTAACTAATTTAATGTCTTGCATCATCTTCAACTTAACATTATCACACATTCAATCAGTTACATGTCATCAGTGGGGACATATCCCAATATTTTTGGGATGACCTCAAGAAAATCTGTCTCAACTACTCCAGATCAACTAGGAAGAAAAGTAGAGGATATCGATCTATAGTCATTAAAGGGAGAAGTTCAGGCGTTTCTAAGTTGGAGATATCTAATTTGCTAGAAGATTTGAAGCAAGACATCATTAATGATATTGCTACGCATCTTGACACCATGACTTCTAAGAAGAAACATACAGATGCTGAATTTCAGTTAGCTGAGTACTGTCCACATTGCCGTAAACAAAAGAAATACTGTAGATGCAAGGTGGTGGCGAACCTGGAAAAACAACATTTACCTACTGAGTACATGAAGATAGAAGGAGACGAAGAGAAAGTGTTCTTCATTGCTCAATGTCGACCATGGGCTCAAAGACAAGGTATGCCTCAGGACCCATTATAGTTTTTAAATCCTTACAATAGTCAATGGAAAAACCAAAGTTATCAGAATAGTCCTCAGTACTCTCAACCAGTCTAGAATAACCAGTGGTCTAACCAGCAAAATAACTAGTGGCCTAACCAGAAAAATAACTAATGGCCTAACAACCAAAATAACCAGTGGCCTAACCAGCAAAATAACTAGTGGCCAATCCAACAAAACCAATGGAAACCACTGCAAGGAAATTGGCAGCAAAATAACCAATGGAGGGGGCCTCCATAGTGGCCTAACCAAAATCCTATTTTTCCACAACTGCCATCACCAGTCTTGCCTCCTACAATAATGCCACCTCCTATAGCCATTAGGCCCAATCCAAAGCAAACCCAATTGCCTACTCAGCTGCAACCAAATCCAAATAGCAAGCAACATCAGCAGCCAATGTATACCACTGATACATAGCAGTATCCTACCTACGCTCTAGAGATATCTGATATCCATTTGAGTTCAGGTACTACTCTTCTTGCACCCTAACATCCTATTATCATAGAATTTTCAGACACTCCTATAGCATCAGTACCTCTTCCAGAAGCTACATTACAAAGTACCACCCAATCAACTCAAAAATCTAGTAAAACTGATATTGAAACCTCAGTTGACCCTCCTTTTCCACAAAGGCTCACAATAGAAAATCCTATATCCCAAGAAGAAATGTCTTTTGACATTCTTGAGCAGCTGAAGAATATGCACATCCAAATACCTCTGTTTCAAGCTATCAAAGATGTTCCCGTCTATGGGAAAGCTATTAAGGATGCATGCCTTAAAAAGCCTGGAAGGAAAAAGAAGGACCCTCAAATAGTTCATGTAATAGGGAAACTTGCTGATATCATGTTGGGAAAGGTAGTTATACCCAAGTATTTAGACCTTGGAAGTCTAGTAGTAGATTTGATAATTAACAGATAATCTATTAAAAAAGCTTTAGTTGATTTGGGAGCAGCCATAAATGTAATGACTAAAGATACAATGCACAGGCTAATTATAGAGGGTTTGTGAAAAACCCCAATAGTATTACAACTTGCTGATAGCTCAACAGTCACTCCAGATGGTCTTATAGAAGATGTGGTAGTCACCTTAGACTCATGGGAATACCCTGTAGAATTTCTCATCTTATCACCAAAAGTAAACTTTTCTAGCTATACAGTCATCTTAGGGAGACCTTGGTTAGCCACCACTAATGCAAAAATTAATTGCAAATCAGGAAGTATGACAATTTCAAATGGCCAGGAACTAAAGAAGCTAGCACTCTATCCTCCTGCCCAGCCTTAGCCAGACTTGAAAGATCCTATTTGGCCAAAAATAGGGGATGAAGGAGAAGAGGTCAACTCTATTGCTCAACTTATGATGATGCATAGACAATCTAATCTGAAAATGCAAGAGGAAGATGATGTAATATAAAGTATTCTTACCAATGAGTGTATAGTAGAAAAAGATATTTCTGAAAGTTCTATTCTGCAGCTATGTACCTATGAAGACTATGTCTTTCTAGCAAGCCCTGAGATAATTAGCCAATTGTTACCATGTGAAGTAGCTACAAGCCCAGTACCTGAGATGTCAATGGTAGAGCTAACAACTACAGTAGAAATTTCCCTAGGTCATAATCTCTATGTGAACAACAAGTTGCCACCCCCACAATTGGCATTGTTAACAAAACTCTTGCATAAGCATAAGAAAGCATTTGCTTGGGATTATGGAGACATGCTAGGTTTGAACCCCAAACTCTGCACCCATAGGATCTACATTAATGATGGTAGATTACCACTATGCCAGCCTCAAAGAAGGATAAATCCAACATTGAGAGAGATAGTCAAAAGTGAATTACAAAAATTACTAGATGCTATTTTCATCTATCCAATCTATGATAGCAAGTGGGTATCACCTTTGGTCATCGTACCTAAGAAAGGGGGGAAATGGAAAATATGTGTGGATTACAGAGAGTTGAATAATGCCACAAAGAAGGATCATTTTCCTTTACCCTTTATTGATCAAGTCCTAGACACTCTGGCCGGTAAGACATATTTCTCCTTTTTGGATGGATACAAGGGTTACAACTAGATTAGCATAGCTCTAGAAGATCTGGAGAAGACTATATTCACATGCCCCTGGGGCACCTATGCCTATTCTGTATTACCATCTGGCTTATTCAATGCACTAGCTACTTTCCAAAGAGTTGTAATCAACATCTTTGCTGACATATCACATGATTGTATGGAGATATATATGGATGACTTTACTACATTTAGTGTCACCTTTGAGGAAGCCCTGAAGAATTTGGAAAGAGTACTAATTAGATTTTAGGAACACAACTTGTCTCTCAATAGTGAGAAATGCTTCATGATGATGCAAGAAGGCGTAGTGTTGGGACATTTTATCTCCAAAGCTGGGATCCAGGTAGATCCTGCGAAAAATAGAGGTAATCCTCACATTACCTATTCCTATAAAACAGAAAGAAGTTAGGTCTTTCCTAGGACATGCTGGCTACTATAGAATGTTTATCCAAAGTTTTAGTCATATAGCTAGTCCTCTATATACTTTTCTTACCAAAGATGCTGAATTCAATTGGACAAAGGAATGTAATGAATCCTTCCTGTAGCTTAAGAAACTGTTGACCACTACACCCATACTTAGGGGTCCTGATTGGACTTTTCCATTTCACATTCATACAAATGTTTTAGACTACGCAATAGGTGTTGTCCTAGGACAAAAGTCTAGTAACCTAGAGAATGCAATTTACTACATTAGTAAAAGCCTCCATGGACCAGAATTAAACTATACAGTGACTGAGAAAGAATTACTAGCAATAGTTTATTCTCTGAACAAATTCCATCATTACATAACTGGCTATCCTATTTTTGTTCATACTGACCATGCAACAAAAAAATATCTCATGAAAAAACCTGCTATCATAGGCAGGTTAGCAAGATGGCTTCTTCTTTTGTAGGAATTTGACATTACTATAGTTGACAAGCCTAACAAGGAAAATGTAGTAGGTGATTATCTATCAATAATCTACCATACTGGAGAATATACTACACTGATAGATGATGCATTTCCAGATGATAATTTGTTTCATATTGCTGTCCAAAGTCTGTGGTATGCTGACATAGCTAATTACCTTGCATAAAACAAAATGCCAACACATTTTTCTTACAAGGATAGGACACTGCTTGTCGAGAAAAGCTTTGATTTCTCTTGGATTGATAACTTGCTATTTTACACTGGACCTGATCAAGTAATGCACAGATGTGTGCAAGAAGATGAGATATATGACATTCTTCATGCTTGTCATAATGAACCATGTGGGGGAAACTTTGCAGCAAAAAGAACAGCCCAAAATATTTTAACAACTGGATATTATTGGCCTACACTTCACAAGGATGCAACCAGCTATATAAGGACATGTGACAAATGTTAGAGAATGGGCCAACCAACTAGATCCGATGAAATTCCATTACATCCACAGGTAGTGGTAGCTCCATTTGACAAATGGGGCATGGACTTCATTGGTCGAATAGATCCTCCATCCAATGGGAAGTCTTACATCCTAGTGTGCACTGATTATTTGACCAAATGGGTCAAAGTAAAAGCTATGAAACATGCCCGAGACCATAAGGTTGTAGAACTTTTGTATGATGAGATTTTCACCAGATATGGAGTACCGAGAGAACTTCTAACTGACCAAGGTGCCCAATTCACTTCCAATCTAATAATAGAGCTCATGAAAGAATATAATATCAGACATAGGAAGTCAAGCCCTTATCACCCTCAAGAAAATGGACATGATAAAGTTACAAATCGGGAAATAGAAGCCATCTTAACAAAGCTAGTTCATTTGCATCGCCGGGACTGGTGCAACAGGCTAACAGAAGTCGTCTGGGCATATAGAACAACTTGGAAAACCACCACAGGGTTCACTCCATTTGAGATGTTATATGGAAAAGCAACAATGCTACCCATTGAATTTGAACACTAAACACTGCAAACAACACTGGAGTTAAATATATATTTTCCTGAAGCACAGAAGGAGTGATTACTACATCTCAATTCCTTGGATGAAATGCACAAATCTACACTAGAGAGAACTAAAATATTCCAAAAACAAAGGAAGAAATGAGATGACTCACATATTAAGAACAAACAGTTTCAAGTTGGCGATTGGGCATTGCTATATGATTCAAGATTCAAAGAAATACCAAGAAAATTGCAGACAAGATGGCTGGGGCCATATGAAATAAGCCATGTTTTCACCAATGGAGTCGTCCAGTTGACCAAAATTGACCCAGTGAACTTCAAACTATTAGTCAATGAACATCAGCTAAAGTTGTATCACCAACCTCAAATAAAAGAAGACTTCCGACAGCAATTCCAACAACAAATTTCAAATGAGCAACAGGTAACACTTCCTGTAGTAGAGGGTGCAAACCTTCTTCCCGTAGCTCTTTAGTAAAATTCCTTTGAGCATGCCCATAATAAAAACTTTGTGTTTACATGAATTACATTCCTTCATTCACTTTCTACTTCTTCTTTCCAACTCATCTCATTTCTTTAATCTACCACCCACCCACCCTCCACGTCATCAAAATTATCCTTTCTTTGCTTTCAATAAGAGCCAAAGTACACTGACACACACCACTGCAACTTTTCTTCCACTCACACCACCTTCTAATGGCACGTGCAAAGATCAATTGACAAGTACAAGCTTTTCAAAAATTTTCCATTTTTAGCGCATAGATTTCGATGATTATATCTAGTAATGCAATAAATATATCATCACGACATTAAGCCAGTTCCCTTCCTCGTGCCATGTGTGCCAAGTCTGCCAAGTGTGGACACTTGTCAATTTTACATAGGGGGGAGGGAAGTGTATTAATTCCAAATTGTCATTTCTATTGACGCCTAAAAGATTTTATGTCACCTCAAATCTATACTTAGCCTTGTCTCGTTAAAGTTCTAAGTGCTATATTGTAGAACTTTCATACCTTTATTCTTGAATCCTCCATGATTGTCAAAGTTGATGTGACTTATAATTAAGTTAAGTGGAAACTCATGGTAAAGACTATAATTTCTCTTGTTAAAATACATCACTATTTCATACTAAGTATAACAGAGGAATTCAGAAGGAAGCCCATAGTTTTTAAAAAATGAACAGTTTGATATTCAAGGAACAAGGCATTTATCTTCTACAAGGGAAGACAAATTGAAAATTGGAAAGCACAAATGGGAGGCTAGTTAGAGAGACATGAGCTGGTAGTACATGGTGTGCTAATTTCAGATGTTGAAGCGGTAAGAAGATTCAATGCATGTGGCTAGCTAGGATACTTCTTAAGGTTAGCAAAATTTGATGAGGACTCAACAACTGAATTCACGTGTACATTCGAAGAAGGGCAAGAAACCATGTGGGGATTGATAGTGGTCACAACAGAGGAGTAGATAGAAGAAGTTACTAGATTACCAATGGTTGGGGAACATTACCCCAATGTGCATGATGTCAGATCAACTAGGGCCCAGTTTACCCTACCATCCGACCCTCCATTGAAAATTACCAAGCAAGGGTGCAAAAGAATGTCTATCCCTCTACCGTATAATGAGTTGGATACGCATATAATTAGGTATTTTACATGTGAAGGGAGATTTTCCAATTTGCACGCACATCATTTCAAATTACTGAGTTATGTAAGGCATAATCTACCAGTAAATGTCCCAAATTTCTTGTACAATATGTTATGCATTAGTGCTGAGGAGACCCAAATAAGGAATGCAAATTTTGTCACCCACCATGCCCTAGTTAAATTGTTAATAGAAAGATCCTTAGGGATGCCTCTCCCATGGCATTGTCAGAGTTTGTCAATCATAAAACCCTACAACCACAGGTTAACCCTAATGTACAAATTGGTCATGATAATGCAATACCAACTGACCCAGCCGTTGAACAAGATACCCAAGGGGCAGAAACCGTAAATCTTCAAGAAAATGTGCCTTTACCTGCTCATGAGAGCAATGTACCTACTTCTTCCTGAACCAAAGGAAAATGAAAATTAGAGGAAGAACCTTAAGTTCCTACAGCCAAACCACAAATCCCTACTTCTTCAAAGGGGAAGAAAAGGATGTCAGTTCCTGCAGTAGCTATTCCTGCAGTAGAGAAACTGAAGAAGGCTACTAAGAAAAAGGATGTAGAAATTGTAGAAACCCATGTGCAAAGGAGTTCTAGAATGAGAGGACAGATCTCTAGAGCATTCTCCAAAATCCAACCCGATTCTCCTTTGCAATTTGATGAACAACCAAATGAGAAAATTATTCTAGATGATTCCCCAAATCAGTCTGCAGTTCCATACTTTCCACCACATTCAACATAAACTTATGAAGCTGAACCTGATGTTTACCAAAATAGTCCCTAGGAAATCCATCAGGATATTCCTGACATTAACGAGGAGAATGCCTCAGTAATCCATCATTTAGCCTATGCAGAAGCTGCCTTAGTGCCCTACAACAGAACTTGGTTAATAAGTTTCTTAGAGCAGTCTTGGAAGGAACAGAGGAGGAAAATAAATCAAGTAGAAGATTGTGGTCCAATCATCTTGCAAACGCTTCTCTTTGGATTGCATAATAAGTGTGTTCTAACAACAAATTTATGGGGAGAGGAGAAGAAGAAATTGAAAAGAATAATAACAGAGCAAGGGGAATAAATTGCATAATTGAAAGAAAAATTGGCAAAGAAAAAACAAAAGATGGATCATGCCCTCAAATTGGTTGATCAAATAATTGCATGTAGGCCACCTCCTAGGGTTTATACCATCTGTTTGAAAGAATAGTTCCTCTTGTTCCAGCTAATGCTGACCATTAAAGATATAGACTTTGAGTTCAAGTCAGACCAAGAATTTTATGGCCTCTACCAGACTCTTCCCTCATGGCAGCAAAATCTATTTTGTGAACTATACATGCATAACTTCATTATCCCAATTGAGACTGAGTGAAATCCTCTACTCTACATAGGGGATATACACCTAAGGACATTGATGTCCTGGATGCATAATGAAGCCAACTATGATAGACAATTGGAAAAATACAGGGAATAGGAGAAAACAAAGCCATTACCATTAAGAGAAGAAAGTAGCAAGCCAGATATACTCCTCAGAGATTGGCTCAATTTGACTTATGGAAAAATTAAGGAGGAAACAAGGGATAAATTATTTGGGATTCGTACAGATGCCTATGTAGAATATGATGGTTTTTCTTACTTTGTCTTCCAAAGAGCCCTGGTTGGAGCCAGAAGTAGATGGGGTAGGTTATCTGAGGAATTGAAGAAATCTGAGCCACAGAGTCCTATCAACCTCCAAGAAGCTATTCAAAGAGCACCAAAATACATGCAGCTAAGAAGGCAAACTAGACAGGAACTCTGGTGTCCACTCATCATGCAGCCACCAATGCTCCTATGGCCCCTGTATGACATCAATACTAACAGACTTGACCGACTATAGGAAAATCACATAATAGATGTCTGGGAGAAAACAAGGCGGTTCTACTACACCTTCAAAAGCCAAAGGAGAGGGAGAACAGAGGCTGGAGATTTTAGAGCAACTACCAGAAGATGTAATGCTTGAGGAAAAGCATTCAACTTGCCAAGGGGAAAATGATGAGACTGTTTTACTATCTCCATTATATTAATCCTTACTCTCTATTTTTATGTATTATCAGAACAATTGTGAACTTTTAGTTAGTTGAACTTATGTCAAGTACAGATAGAACCATTAAACCATGGGTGGAATAGATATCTCATATTATGCCAATATTATATATATGTTGCAGTATTTCATATAATAATCAAAATGTGTGCTCTAACATCTATTTTAATTTGAATAAGCTACTTGTATGAATGTCTTTTGCATGATAACTAATCCTGCTAGGAAGTAGGAGTTGCTGGGAGTGGTCAACAACATTGAAGGAGGACGTTAAAGACCAGCTTCAAATGGATAAGCCATCATGGCATCAGAAGACATGACTATCACAAATCAGGAGCTACTGTTTCAGATATGCATGGATGTAGCTCTGCTATATTCCCTCCAAATTCCTATCATGTTTACTAGGTCGCCCAGACTTGATTGCATAAGTCATTGGCTGTTGCGTTTCCTATTTTTTCTCTTTGGCGCGGTTTTAGTTAGTTAGTTCCTTTTTCTGTTTCAGAATAAGAAAGTCAATCCTCTATTTATAGGGATGAGATTTATAGTTTGTAAGTTGGGAGATTCATGGAAATACAATGTTCTGATTGTATCTTTCACATCAAGTTCATTTTCAGTTTCATGTATCATTCTCATGTAATCAGTTTTGAAAGATAATGAAGTAACTTTTGGTTCATATTCTGTGTTCATAGATTAGCAGAAGCCAACCAAGGAGGCCCACTTGGTAGGTGGATTAGAGTAGAAGTAGAATAGATTTACTTTTTTCATTTCCAACATTCTAGATATAAGATTACAGTTTCTTCCTACAACATTGTACTTTGTGAATGTTCCTGCAGCACCTGCAAGGATAGTTATAGTGAATGCTCTAGGTTGAAAGAATAAGTTTAAGTAGAGTTTGCAAGTTGTAGCATTCATTTTAGTAAGGAGTAAGTGTGTTTCCTTTCCTGTAGCCTTAGTATAGATTCGTTTCATGTACTTTAATTTCCTACAACATAGGTAGAGTGACTCTTTAAGGAACTTAGTGCACATAATGTGTTCTACCATTTCAAGTATACGTCCGTGGGTCGACAAACTAAATGCACCTCATGGTGGGAGAAGTGATCCTTAGATTGAATAAAATATTTCTAAGAGAGGCTTTGGGCATGATTACTAAGCACCTATTGTGAGGCAGTTCAACATGGATAAGCAAGAAGTAAGGATGCATCTCACAATCTACTGCAGAAGCAGAATATGTGGCTGCTGCTTCAAACTGCTCTAACATTGCATGGATCAAGAAATTGCTGGAAGGTATGAATATGAAAATCCTTGATTCGGTGATTATCATTTGTGATAATTCAAGTGTAATTAACATTTCTAAGAATCCTGTCATGCATGCTAAGACAAAGCATATTGCAATCAAGTATCGTTACTTAAGGGAAAACGTACAAGAAAAAGAGGTGATACTTGAATATGTACAATCAAAAGAACAATTGGCATACATATTTACAAAGCCATTGCCTAAAGATACATTTGAGTACCCAAGGAAAATACTAGGGGTCCAACCCTTGTCTATTGATCTCTAAGGTGACTAGGAGGTTACATCAGCCTACACACAATCAGAAGATCATTCATGTTGATGCAGGAAAAGAGATGGAATGCAAAGATATATCAGTACACAACAAGGTACTTATCTGCATCAAAAACTAGAGTTATTGTATTTCTGATAGAGGATATTCAAGGAATGTATTAAAAAAAAGGAGAGAAGATATACTTTGGCATTGTTGTCAAAGGGAGAGAAGTATTTAAAGGGAGAGATATAATTAGGGAGAGATTATATCCATATGAAATATCTTCCATGATCATACAAAGGGAACGGAAAGAACTATCCATCAAGAAGAGGAAGAGTCAAAGGGAGAGACAACATCAAGAAATATTCAAATAAACAACCATCCATCCAAGGGAGAGACAAAGAAATAATTGCTACATCTATCCAGTGAAGGGAATGAAAAATGAAGATAGTAATCTGCAAGAATCAATTCTAAGCTAGAAGAGCTTACCGAGAGCCAGATATTTGTATTGGTTATAGAACATAAAATTTGGTATAATTGTGGAACTACAATTGATATATTTCATATTGTATTAGTAGTATGTTTCCATCAATGCCAAAGGGAGAGATTGATGAACTATAACTGATTGAATGTTTGAAGATGTTAAGTTGATGATCACCGAGCTGCAGAAAGTTAATGCAAGAGATTAAATCAGTTAATGTATTGTATTGTCATTGATGTCAACTTGATATAATATTATTGGTCATATTCATATTGTCAAAGACTTCAAAGAAGCAAAGAGATAAAAGGCTATGATATCAGTAATGCATAAAAGTTCAGTATACACCAAGTGACAACAAACACCGATGGACAGTGCACACTGACGAACAGAGAACCCCAAGAAAAGTCACAGTGATACCCAAGAAAGATTCTCGAGAAAGCATTATCGAGAAGAACCAAAGTGATACTCGAGAAGAACTGAAAGTCACAGTGTTGCCTGACGGACAAACAACCCCGACAGACAGAGATGCCTGAGGAAAAATGAAGTCTAGACCGAGCAAACAAGGAGTTAAAACACCGATCATAAGTGAAGTTTAGAAATGAAAAAATACTTAGCTAGCAAGAGCTAAATATGGAGTTAACTATTTGATTACATTGTTTTCATCGATTAGTTAAAAGCTAGAGATTTAAAGCTAGTTTTATTCCATTTATCAAGGAGAAATCTATAGGATAAAACTAAAGCATGTTTTAAAGTAATATTGGCAAGATTTATGGATTACGTCAAGAAAAATAAAGTCAAAGACCTAGAAATGGTGAAATCATGTCTATAAAAGAGACAATGTATTCATTATGAAGAGAGGAATGCTGAGAAGAGAATACTGGGGAAGATTGAAGTCTTCATACAGACCTGATCAAACAAGCTAAAGGGAAAGAGCTAAAGATTTCTGTGGACACCGAGCAACAAATAAGCAATAGCATTCACCGAGAAGAAATAAGTGGAGCAAAGGTATTAAATTGGTACATTTATTAGAAAGGTATATAATGAACTTACAATAGATCTAAAAATCTAAAATTCAAGTTGTATTTATGAACATATCATATATTGTTTTTGTTTAACCATTGGATCATAAAGTCTCTTAACTGAGTAGGATCTAAACCATCCTTTACATATTGAGATACATCCCAAGGAGTATCAAAAGTTTTTCATCTTGACAAGCATAGTGAATGTGAAGAGGTCAAGTGACTAACTGTTAGTGATAAATTCTCTAACAAGGTTGCACTTAACAGTGTGTTTGTAACCTGAAATAGGGTTGGCTCTTCACCGAGCTCACTTCAGAAGAGTGAACATTTTGGGTTACTGGTCCCAAGTGTTTTTTCCCCTAACAAGGTTTCCACATTAAAAATCCATGTGTCAAATGTGTATATGGTTCATTGCTTTGATCCTTTGCTTTACACGTTACTAAAACATGATTGATCGATAAACACTAAGTTATTTACTGTATTTCAGTAAAGACTAAGACTGCTATTCCATAAAGCTTAAGAATAAGGATTAACAAGGTACTCTGAGCAGTAGTTATTTGTTAAATTTTTTTAAAGGAATACATCTTGTAGGACTGAAGATAACTACATGTTTTATATTTCTAATATAAAGTTTTGGTTGGATTATTGGTTTAATTTTTGAGGTCACTGATTCACCCCCCCCTCTTAGTTATTCTAACAATCTGAATAATAGTGGGTATGCTGTCATTCTATGCTCTAGGATGCATGCCAAGGAACTTATGCTCAATGTGGATATACATATGAACTAGAAGTGAGCCAAATCTAAAGGTCTTAGATTTATCCTTCTTGACTAGCTTTACATTCTCCAAAAATTGTTGTGCCTGAACCTCACATAGATTATATGTAGTGTTTTCCTTTACCATCCTATAAGCCATCATAATGACTCATGCTGAAACTAAATTAGGTCTACTGCTGTAGTAAAATTTGTATCCAAGTATCATCGCAATCGTTCTGACATTCTGCTAAAAAATATTATTCACTGTCATATCTCATATGTCCCATTTAGAATGTGTTAGGGTTTCAACTTGTTTTTTTATGTTCTTCTCTATCATAGGGATAACTCCAGTGTTGTCTAACCTTGTTATATCATGAATCAACTGACTACAGATCATGAACTCTGCTAACTAAGATTTTGAACCATTCATTTTCGCTGAATTGATACAAATCTAACATTTTCATAATTCTCAGGTTGTCTATGTGTTTGAATTCATCCTTCATTTTACCATCATCAGTCATGTATTCCATCTCAGTAGAAATCTCATCAATACCAAATATATCATACTTTCAATGAATTTAAGCCCTAATATACTCTACATGCAAGACGTCGTGTGGTGTCTGAGAAAATTCTCCTTCAGGGTCATCTTCGCAAGACTTATATGGATGTTTCTTGAATTTCTATCTAGGTCAATCTACAACATCATAAATCAAAGGTGCATCCATAAATTCTATATGAGTAGATGATGTAAATACCTTAATCACGCTGAATTTTGAATTCTTTCTTCGATCAATCACACAATATAGTTGTTATATAGTATGATATTCTCTGATCTTTGCTTTTCTTAAGTTGCTGCTCTTCAAATAGTGAAGAAATAGGTATCTCAGATGTCCTTTATTCATTGTTAAGTGTAAAATGCACATTACCCAATATACTTAACTTCTTACACTGTCCAGTCAATCACAAATCCTGCAATCACAGAATATGCATCGTCCGATGTTGTGCTCTTAGATATAAGTTCTATGATGTCTGCACATATCATAACTAAGCTCACTGGAGCTTACTCCTCAGAATTAGGGGCTAGATATATTTTGATATTTTCATCCAATGCTCTCCTTAAGGCCATGATCATCCACTTAGGTCAATGTGTTCACATCAGGTGAAGATCCAATAGCATCTACTTTCTCTACCTGAACTAATATCTCACTTGACTCTTTGATTTTCCATACCTTACCATTGATGTTATCTTCTGTTTTCTTGAAACAATTTTCAAATTCATTTTTGTAATCTGCAAGACTCTTACCAGTATCACTATCATTCCTCTTTTTATTCATAGGAGGTGGTTCTCTTTTGTTGTATGCTCTATTGTATCTACAAAACTTTGCTATATGCCTTGGATTGTTTCATTTGTAGCATATAGGAGGAGGTATGTTCTGACTTACTTGTAACTTACAATAATTTTCAATGTGCCCAAGTTTATTACATTTGTAACATGTGGGTTTAACTGTTGATTCTCCTTTGATGTTATCTTGTCTATATCTAGATCGATCATGTTTCCTGCATTCTACTTTCTTGTGTCCATATGCATGACAATTAAAACAATAACCAGAAAAAGTTTTGAAAGGGGTATTACCTCTGCAATCTTTCTTCATGTTTCCAAACTTGCACCATGACAACCAAAACATCTTCCTCTGAAAGGTCTGATATGTTCTCTAAGTTTTTCAAAATAGGTTTTTCTTCATCATTCTTTGCATCAGGTTTCTCTTCTTGAATCTTAGAACATTCAACTTCATTGAAGCCAACACCACTTATATATAATTTAGGTTTTTGTCTATCTCTTTTTTCATCGATCAAGTCATTGCTCATGTGAAGTCTCTCAATGTGTTTCTTTGTCTCAACAAGTTCACCTTTTATGATCTAATTATATTTCTCCAATTCTAGATACTTGTTCTTGTAATAGTCAAGCTCATTCTTCATTTATCCCATCAGAATATTAGCATTCTTCAAATTTTCTTCAATATTATTTTTAGCATCCTTTTCTTGTTGAATCTCTTTAGCCATTTCTTCATTATTAAGCTTTAGAGTATCATTCTCTTGTTCAAGTTTCTTTATCTGATCTAAATTATCATTGTCTGAATCTTCTTTTATCCGAACCTTTTGACCCTATCTCCAACTTCTGGAAAGTTCAAGCTGATCTTTTAGTTTCTTAATGGATCCCTTAGCTCTTCTTAAATTGAATCTCAATTCACCATTCTCTGCTTTTGTTTTATCAAGGTGTTCAAGTGCCACTTCAAAGTTTTCTTCCAAACTTACTAAATCCATCTTGATCTCCCTTAAGTTGTTAAACTTTCTTTTCAAGGGCCAATTTCTCTGATACCAATTGTTAGGATTAATTAATACTGAGGGGAGGGGGGGTGAATCAGTATTACAACACTTTAAATTAAACTTAAACCAATTCCACATAAACCACATGATTTTCAAAATGAAAATAACATAAGCAAATAACACACAACTCATTACACCATGAATTTTTGTCGAGGAAACCCTGGCCAAGGGAAAACCCCGGTGGGGATGGTACCCACAAGAATCCACTAAAGTATAATGTCTCTGTTAGGAGGCCTAGCACTATTAGGAGCTGAATATTACATAGTACATTTCCTTGTTAAAGGAATAACAACCCTGTTGAAGGTATACAACACCCTATTAGGGGTAGACTGAGTTTACAACTCTTGCAATCAATACTTCAAAAAGTATTCTCAGAAATGAACAAAAACAAGCATCTCCAATGCTTAGATAGTTCAAGTTGTAGCTCTCAATAATCTCTGTCAATCTCTGATCTCTCATCTTCCATCATACATCTCATTCGCATACATATTTATCCATATACCATACATACATCTTACATCTTCTCTTTACAAAATGTTCTCCATATATATATATATATATATATATATATATATATATCATCATCATCTAGTCGGCTCTCTAATACATTATCTTCCAGTCAGCTCTCTATTACAAAATAGAATTAATAATGTAAAGAGTAAATATAAAGTTGGCACTCTTACATAACCAAAATATAGTTTATCCACAATCATAATCCAAATTAGCATGCTAGGAGTCCACATCATACTCCCTTAATCCTCGCAACTATTCAACTGCTTCATTTCACTGTTCTACTATCTTCGCATATCTTCAAATCACTCTAACTCTTTGTAATAATCACCAAAACCAAATAGAATTTAATTTTAGGTCATACATGTACCATAGTATCTTCCTCTAAGCTCTCTAGTAATAAAACTTTGTACTCAATCTTTGCTGTCCAAAAAAATATTGTTATACTCTGTAAATATGTTTCTATACTTAGTTGATTTCAGAACTGAATCATCAAAAATGTACTTATCTTGATCATACTGTCAGATGTGTTTCCATAAATGAAAACCATTAAGTGTCTCATAACATACCAAAAACACCACTTTCCAACAACGCCTGAGGTATAAAAATAGGACTCTTTGAATAATTTCAACAATTTGTACAGTTCAACACCCCTGAAATCTTGGTTTTTGATATTATGGTTTTCATGGTGCGTAGATTTACAATGCATAGTATTATTTTACTTCTTGGTTCTCTTTTGGATTTAGGATACTAATTTCCAAGATATTGGATCCTAGACCAAAGAGTGTATGTTGTAAAATTCTCCCTAGATTTCATTCCGTAACATTTTATTTGCAACTCCTTTTTTAATTCATTTTTTAGTTTTCTGAACTGATAAAATGTTGTTTTGGGTTGTAGAGGATATCAATGGAAAATATTTATGAAGATCCACAGTTTAAGAAATAATACAACAATCCTGTGAAACTTCAGGATGATGAGGACATTACTTTGGATGATACACATCCTGACTCTGGCAACATAGAAGTAAGCATCTTCTTATTGTATTTGTTTCTTTTTACCATCTAAAATATTTAATACCTATACAGATTAATTCTATCATGCCAAGAGGGATCAAGATATCCTATGCATTGTAATAGGTTTGATTGGCCAAGTTCCAAGAGGGATCAAGAGATCCTATGCATTGTAATAAGTCCTAATTGTACGGCCTAGTGATCTAGGATGAGTTATGAATCCTATGGCTAACTATGGTCAATTGGACATGGGTTGGGTAGTTGTGTCTTAGGATAGATTGAATTGATGTTGTTAACATCACATATTGTTGAAATCAACCTTATTTAGTTCTTAAGAGTTAGTTTTGCAAGTTTTGCAAAAGTTATCAAAAGTTGTCAACAACTTTGCTTGCAACAAAAGTTGCTAATTGCAACTTTTTGAATTGTAAGAAGAAATTGCAAAATTTGAATAAAAAACAACATTTTACTGTGTATTTGACTGTTATTTTTTTGTGCCCGATCCTCTCAGTGTGGCTGGCAGATTTGTATAACTAGTAGATTGAAAATCCCATAACTTTTTATGGGCATTGATTCAGAGCCTATGGTTGGAGGAGGAGACTTATTTCAAGTTCCCCAAGGTTTTACAATATATGGTTTGGAAAGGAACTGAGTTTAGGGAGTACTTCCTTCTTTAGATGCTCCAATTAGGCCTCCTAGACATTAGTGAGGATTTCCATGTAAATTGAGTTTGTGAAGGATCTAACGCCTGTTCTCTTGGGAAAAGTGCTGCCCCAAAATTTGAAGTAAGGCCATGTATTTTTTTTGGTAGGTGTTTTGGAGGTTTTTGTCACAAAATCACAAAAGGTGTTCAGAAAGGGCTAGTAGAAGATAGTGCCAATTAGGTCAGTTTTGAGTTTTGATTGAATTGGACCAAGGGAGTATTTTGATTGATTTGAGGGATGTCAAGGGAGTGTTTTGACATGTACGAATGATTCAGATACTTGGAAATGGATTGGAGTGAACTTGGACAAGGATGGTACATTGGAACACTGGTGATACCAACAAAGGTAAAGAGCAATCATTTTATGATTCTAGAGGTGGTTTTGGTAGCAACAGAGACATATTTGGTAGGGTTTCTAATCGGTTTTCAGGGAGATTTTATAACTACAATGAATATGGTCATCCTTCTTTCAAATATCTTTAAAACACAACAACATCATCATCATCCTCTAGGAGGGTTGCATATGCTCAAGATGAAGAAGTTAGTAGTAGTCCAAAGGAAGTTGAGTGTATTGGAGAAGTTAGTGAATGTTTGATGATAAAAAATAGTATCTTGAATACCTCACAAGATCAAGAATCTATTCAAAGGAAGAGCCTCTTTAGAACAAGGTGTCGATGTAAAGGTAAAATTTTCACTCTTTTTGTTGTTTCTGGTTCAACCGATAATATGGTTTCTACTAAAATGGTTGATAAATTGCAATTGGAATGAATGCCTCATAAGAATCCATATAGAGTTTGTTGGGTCAATGATGAAGTTAGTTTGCTGGTAAAAGAACAAGCAAGACTATATTTTTAGATTGGTGAATATAAGGAGAGTGTTTTATGTGATATTTTACCCATGGAATACAACCATATTCTACTTGGTAGGCCTTGGAAATATGACAACCAAATTAGTTATGATGGTAGAATAAACACATATACTCTTGAAAAGAATGGGGTTAAGTATACCTTATGGCTTATGAATGATGATGTTAAGGGTAAAGGTAAGATTGTTATGTTTGGTAAGAAAACACTTCTACAAGATAAAAGGGTTGAAGTCCCTCTTAAAGACAAGAAGGTTGAAGATAAGCCAAAGAAAGAGAAGGTGAAACCCAATATATGATGGTGCAAGAATAATGATTGGGATAGTGATGTGTCCACTAGTATAGGGAAGAGAACATGGTTAAGTGAAGTAGAAAAAAACTAAGAGGTAGTAAGAGGAGAGTCGGGTAGAAAAAGAAGGATTGATACACTTGATATCACCAATATATTCATTTCCCATTGTTACACTCGCCATCACCAATGTTCATGTACCGGGTGACCCAAAGTGGACTCCATTATTTGAATCTTCTTAACATGTCTATGATACCATGTGAAAGTAATTAAATTTATAGTAGACTTATGCAATAGTTGATAATTTTCTTCTTTCTTGATTGTAGGATAACTTCTGAATTTATGTTTAACAAATCTCAATATCAATAATGATATAGTATGATACTGAATGCAGCCGCCAATGTTCATTGCTTGATACATGGAAAGAGAAGATGAAGAATTGATGGTGAGCGATGAAGAATTGGGTCACCTTAAAGATACATAATGTTCCAGTGATGAATATGTACTTGGAACCTTCTGTACCTGGATATAAGAATTGAGTGCACAAGGTTATACTGATCAATTCATTACAGAGGTAATTAATTTATTATTCTTCAGGTCATGTCAATTATTCTTCAAGTCATGTTAAAGTATGCTGAAAAGGGTATCAGAAACCATAGAGAGTTTTTCTGGTGCTTTGGAAAAGTTGTAAGAAAGCCATTAGGTGTAGTAGGCATTTTGGAAAATTTGGGTGTTGGGTGTTTCTTGTGAGCCCAAAACCTATTGAAACCTCTTTAACCCACCTTGTATAGACCTAAGACATCCACCTTGGTCATTGGGAAGGTGTCTGAGGATTTTGTGAACCATTTTCTATTTGGAGAGTTTGGAATACCTTGTATTTTCCCTTATAAGTGTAACCTAGAATGATTTGATTCCCATTGCATTTACCACTCGACATCACTTAGTGTCTCAATCTTATATTCACTCAACAATTTCATTACGCAATGAGTCGGGTAATGATCCTGTGCAAATGTCGCCTCATTCAAGGTCAACCCCACCTGTATTGCCAACTTCAATGTCAAAAACATGCAGCATGCAAACATCCTCTACTGCACATCATATTGGTAGATCCCTCTTTCTCTCTCTCTTTGTTATGTATCTACAAACACATAACCCTTTTCAGCATACTTTAGCATGTCTGTCAGAATTTTGACACTAACAGTCTTCTTCCGACAACACTTTTTGATGGGAATGCTATACTACTGACGAAAATACCATCGTAAATAATGACACTTATCCATCAGACATTCTATACTATGATGCCAACATGCAACGAGAATGCTATACTATCAACGCAATAACCGTCACAAATAATGATGGATAACCGTCAGACATTCTAATATTCTGGCACCCATTTTTGACGGTGATAGTGACCTTGAAACTATTCTTCTCAAAATGTACCTATAAACATCGTGATGTAAGCTTGTGAAGTTTCAGAAACTTAATATGTCTAAAAAAACCTTAGAAAAAAATCATAAATGAAACCTTGCAGAACCAACGAAACACAGAGGTAAACAAACCCTTCCAGAAGTCTTTGAACGTTCATACAAATTGAAGAATGAAAAAAACACAGGCAACATGTATGGAGACTTGAATGCTTTCTTTGCAATGTGTCAAAATGAAAGCAAGCAATAAGAAGAGGATGACCAAAAGCCTATATGATTGATGGACATTTAATGTAGATAAACTATGCATTCACGGATATCAGCGTGGAAAGCAATTCACAATAGTATATGTTAAAAATTTTAATGCATTTTCAATTTCAAAAAATGATTTTTCTCCTTGCTCTTTTCAGTCGTGCCTAAAATGAACTCCAAAAAATATCCTTCCTTTGATTTTAAAAATATGCCCAAAATTAGAAACTTTATAGCACACTTTAGAACATAAAAAATTCTAGAATGCTATTGGTCCAAAAAACCACAACCATCTCACATTTCGATGACACAGATCTTTAAAATATTCTTTCAAAATGTACCTCTATACATGATGATTTAAGCTTCTCAACTCTGTAAAACTCTTAATGCATCAAAACGAACCTCGAAAATAAAAACAAAAATCAAACCTTGCAAAACTAATGAAATATATCTAGCTACAATAATTCTTCCTCAAACCTTCAAACATTCAGACAAAGAGTAGAATGCAGAAACCATAGCTAACATGTATAGAGACTTAAATGCTCTCTTTGCAATGTTTTAAAATGAATGCAAGGAACAACAAGAGAATACACCAACAACCTGTTCAAACCCTACCTATCACGTCTCTATACTTCAACATGATTTTAAATAATACATCTTACAAACAATGGCGTGTCTACGTTTCTACATATCCATACACATATATGTTTGTATACATGTACATATGTATATGTATATGTGGATATATATCAATATATCTAAGAATTAGAAACTTTTCAGGTCACGCAATCAACAAAAATTAAACCTTCTGAATTTACTTGTCATTCCAGGTTCAAATTAATTTTCCTGAATGCATTTTTCTGTCAAAGAAAATATGAACTCAAATAAATATTCTTTTATTTAGATTTTTGCTAGCATATATAATTAAATGTAGATAAAAGAGCATATGTCAATCTGCCTACTTTTTAGGTAACAAATTTTTTCTTATATGTCTTATGTCTCTCATTTTCCTACAATACTTAGAATCAAGTCATAAAGTTATCTTTAATCGTTAGGTTTTTTATTCTAGTTTTTCCATGTGTCTTATTTTCTAAGGTCCTCCTCAAAGATCATAGCAAAAAAGAAAAAGAGTATAAATTTCATGCATGCTTTAATGTCTATTTTACATATCTTTTTAATATAATGCATGTCCACATTGTTTGTGTTAAATTATAACAATTCAAGATTATAAGCAATAGATCCCTGAAATGACAAATTTTCACTTTTGCAAATCTCTAAACATTCTATATAACCATAGTAAGCAAAAATTGATTGTCATTTTCAACAATTTCAAAGTATGAAATGAACATAACACAATGCATTCGATAACCTATCTTTCTCCACACCCATGGTCATCTCAAATACACAATTTTGACTGTACACTATGCACTTATATCTCCCATGAATGTTATTATTTTAACTTGAACATCTACACTATCGATCATTGGATTCTGAAATGGTACACAAAAGTCCACTCTAGACACAACAAACAATAAATAGAGCCTACTAACAAAGACATCAAAAAACTTGAAAATAGCAAGGTATGAAGCAAAAACATATATTTTCTCTTTGCTACTTTCTTGAATGGGAAAACTAAAATTTGTTAGTATCCTTTTGTTTTGCAAGATTGAATTGTACAAGCTAAATTTTTCACTGCTAACGTCTTTTGCAAAACAAAAACATCATTACACAATTTGCACTTTTTGTTATAGTTCTATTTGTAATGTAACCTCTCTAAATGTTCCAAGCATCTCTCTGCTACAACTTTAGTTTCAACTAAAATATACAATGTAGAAGCTTTATTATTTTATGAGAGTATCTGAAGGCCATAGAATTGCAAATGTATATTGTATATTTTATGAAGAGTTAGAGAACATTCAAAATTCAAATTGTTTTGAATTTTATGATTTTGAATAAGAAAAGTTGATAGGATGTTATGTCTTAAATATGTAGTTTATTTTTTATTTACAAGATGCTAAATTTTTGAATTGTTTGGAAGTGAATAATTGTACAAAGCTATTAGTAACATCAATTTCATTCCTTTTGATCCACCCTCATTTACAAAACTTAATTATTGTCATTGGTTTTTGTAGCACACTTAGCACATTTGGTTCACAAACAAACTCTTCTATTTGAATCATCGTAACATAGTTCACAAATCAAGATTATTATTTTGAGACAACTACAACTTTTCACTTATGCTTACTTGCAAAAATTATAATTTATAATCAAAATCAAGGTATATAGCACTTTTTATCTTATTCCTACAAACACATGTTCTCAGAAGCAAGTTCTTTATGCGTACAAAAATGAATTTTACTATTTACCTCGTTGTTTATTTTAACCAAATGTTGGATACAATATAAACATGTAATCATCTATTACATAAAGACTTGTTTTCTTTGTACTCAATATTATTTCAATACAATAGTTTACATTTCTCTATCATGGAAGACCAAAATAGCTCTCATTATTCATTCTATGTTATTCCAAATATTATTTATATATCTTTATTCAAGTAAAGTATAAAGTGTTGAGAGATTATGAAACTTTTTCGTAATATATTCCTCTCTTACGAAAACTACATTGTATTTATTGTTTACTTGATTTATATATATTTTTATCGGTAATGATGATTTTATTGATATTTGAAAAACATAGTTACAATGATGCCAAGCATGGCTACAAGATGAAAAAAAATTCAGAATCCCAACCCAAAATTCACTGTCTACATTTCAAAACTCCCCGAGCTACTATGGGGGTCATAAATGGTAACAACTATACAACCAGACATCTAAAAAACCCTACGCAGACCCACGACTAAATGAGACTACAACCTCCTCCTTGGAATAGTTTCAGAAGCCTCCATCACCATCCACCAAGCCTTCGTTCTGCTTGCTTCCCGTGCCACCTTCACCAGCATCAAGATTTGCACCCCGAGCACTGCTTTTCACCTTGGGAACCTTCCTCCCTAGATTTGGAGTGATTTTTCTCCTCACCTATGGTCTTCCATCATCTCCAACCACTGCGGTAGACTTTATCGGGGTGCTCTTGCAAACCCTTCTCCCAAGCCCATCACCTTCAAGCGCCTCACATTTTTCTTTGCCAACACCTCCAGCAGATCCTTCCAGTAGCTAGTGTGTGCACACACAAGGTGGGAATCCTCGAGGCTGGCCAAAGACCAGACAACAAGTGGCTGCAACTCACGCCTCCCATGCCCTATCATTCAGATGGGGTCATTTCCTTTATGCAGTTTGAGCCCCACCTCAGTCTTTTCGAACACTTCTTCGATGCCATCAATCCATTTGATGACCATACATTGTTTAACCACAGACCACACTTCAGCTATGGACTTAGCCACCATTAGGCCCAAGGCCACGAACAGAGAGGAAACATCTAGATTGGTGTGAGGTTTCCACCAAGTTTGAAGGTAGTGCTCCTCGAAGATTTCACCAAGCGCGTCCCAGAATTCATTCCCTTCCTCAGTGAAAATATTTCTGAGCCTTTTCACCATAATCGGTCCCATGAAAGCTGAGATTTGTCCATCCGTCCACAGAGAGAAGTTCTCCTCCAAATTCCTAAGATCTGCAAGACTTAGCTGCGGGTTGGTTCTCAAATCTTCAAACAATTCAAAATTGTCTTCTAGGGACCCGTCAGCTCCCACATTGGATAAATTATCTGCTAAGTCATTTGCAGCTCTAACCACATGTGTGATTTTGAAATCTTCAAATCCCGCCATCAAGGCCCGAATCATTTTTATGTGCTTATTTAGGTACTATGTATCCATCTGGCCCTTTAGAATCCCATTGACAACCAGAAGCGAATCCCCTTCAAGGTGGACTCACCTTAGTTCTAGTTTTCTTGTCATTAGAGTGGCTTCTATAGCTGCAAGGCATTCGACTTCATTATTTGTCCCATCTTTTAGTCGTTTGGCCCCAAGTGCCAAAATGTCACCTCTCTTGTCCCGGGCTATGAACCCAATTCTTGATACACCTGGGTTGCCCCTAGAGGCGCCATCAAAATCAATTTTAACCCATCCAGGGGATGGGGGTTGCCAGACGCTCACTTTGTCCCTCTGCACCCCTGCCAAAGGTTGAGCCCTTCCAGTCCCATTAACAGGTCTACTTGATTTATATTTTTATTATGCTCTTATTTCTCTTTTTCTTTTTTATGCACTCTTCTTTTCCTACTATAAGAACAATTTCTTGTTTCAATTCTTGCAACTTTTTGCATATACAAATTTCCAAATGATTAATCTATACCTTCCATAAATGTTTATGTTTCTTTCCAATTTAAAGAACTCTATGTTAAAATTTAGGAAACTATTGGAAAGCTCTAACATATCTCTTATTGAACATATAAACAATAAATTCTTTGAACACATAAATAACTACGTAAATCATGAGACAAAACATTGATGCGCACAATATCCACACACAAAGACAATTATACCTATAATTAAAAAATCTATGAACCTAACATTCCTTGATAATAATATTATAATTATATCCAAATAATATTAATGACACATGAACAAACTAACTTATCACCACTCAAATTAAAAAGAATAATTAAATTCAGATATTCAATAAATTCTAATTTTCTACTTTATCATTTCAAAATGTTATACACGATTATGACTGAATCTAAAAATACATACAATTTTATAATCATACCTCTTCTTTTAACTATTTTCTACTCAATTTCTCTTCAAAATTATGTTCTTCCTCATCTTATACTTATTTAAGCACTCTTCTTTTTCTACTATAACAAATACTACTTGTTTTATCTCTTACGACTATTTGAATATATACATTTGAAAATGATTGATCTATACCTTTCATAAAGATTTATGTAATCTGTACTATTCCAACATAACAACAATGATTAAAATCTCTATCAACCTCATAGTTACAAATCCATCTATATACTTATTGCTTTCACACACACACAAAGACAACTAAAGCTACTCATTTAAAAACCTATTAAATTATTGCAATCTTATTGAACAATTTTTATTGTTGATCTTTATATCAGTATAATTGAAAATTTTATTGTATGAGGAAAAATGTTCTTGTTTTTAATATTTCAAAATTTGGTGTCATTTAAACTATTTTACTTCGATATGCACCATAGTATTTAAATACCATGAGTTTTGCATGTTATTACTATTACATAATGAAATAATTCAGATAATTATTTGAGATCAAATGTACTTTTAAAACTCTAATTTTTTTAAAATAATAAAACCACACACACATACATGATCCAACTATATAATGACTCAAAATGACATGCAGTCAAATATCTATAAATACAAAATAAAAAGTGAAACAATTCCATGTACAATATCAAAGATAACAATAATAGCAACGCCTTATGAAGAGATACCCTAATACACTATAATCACATTGCCAACATATTACAATACATCAAAATATACCTTGAATATCAATATGACTTAATGATTATTCCAACCGCCTACGTCATTGTAAGACTTTCATTAAGCTTATATAACTTTTGATTCCATCTTCCAACCTTCTGGCTAATGATTCATTGCACAAATATTTCTAAAAATATACACATGTGTGACCATTTGTATGCACCCTAATGATATAAAATAATGGTCAAATACCTATATTCATCCCATTTCTTTTTTCCATTTTATTTACCCTCCACTTTGACGTAAAGTTTAAACTCATGTACATACTAAATGATAAAAATTTATATGAGTTAAAAAATTCATGCCTGATGTAATAACAATACAATAATAAGCCTAAAAAATCTACAAATTTCACATACAATATTCTATCACCCTTACAAACTCCAAACTAAACTTTTACACATAGATACGCTTCAATGCATAATCTATGATTCAAAAATAAAAATTAAACACAAATATTTATACCCATTTCAAAATTAATACGTTCTCTATAAATAATTGGATAAAAGAACTGACATTTCACCATATTTTATACCTTTCTCCTTCTCCGTCTCACAACCTCATCACCTACACCTCTAACGCTCTCACCAACAAACATAACAAACTTATGGCAGGAACATGATGCTTTGTGGCCCTGGTTAATAAGGTAACTATGTACATTTGTGAGAGATTTTTTATAATTTTGGCACATAGTTCAATCGGGCGCCCTGTATAATAGGAACATGTCATAACTTATAATAAAACATTAAATACAAATCCACATAAGTGGGCATGTTTATATTGGTTATAAGATGCTATACTAAAATTACTATGTTGACAAGCTACAAATGTAGTAGTGCGTAATTCGGTTATTTTTGGCTAGCTTAAATATATAAGATTGAAATTGTGGGAAATAAATTTGTAGCTATGATTATTCTAAATGATAACATTAATTTAAAAATACATGCAAAATGAAGCACACATAAAAATCTATATATTTAGTTAATACAAGATTCTTTTTGGCCTAGGATGCTAATACACTATACCATATATGTTGGTTGCATAATATTGCGCCTTACAATTTTGCATGTGGAATCATTAGAAAAAGATTTTTAAGGATTCATCTCATTATGATAATTATAGTAAATAAAATTTTAAGAATTTAAGGGTAATATGAAGTACAAATTTTTAAAAAAACATTTTCAAATTCAATTTAAACTTTTAATGAATTATATATAAAAATATTTCTATCATATTTGGTTAGTTTTTAATATGTTATTTAATATATTTCTATCAATTATCAATAGATCAATCTATAGTGTGTTAAATGTTTATGTAATGTTTTATCGCCATGTTATACCTTTAGGAACACCCTCTTGGTCCTAATACAAATTCTATGAAAACATTTCCATCGTATTTGGTTAGTTTTCAATAAATTATTTATTATATTTCTACTAATTATCAATAGATCAATCTATAATTTGTTAAATGTAACTTATGTAATATTTTATCGTCACACTATTATTACCTTATCAAGTATACCTTTAGGAACACCCTCTTGGTCCTAGTTGAACCCAAATAGTATGTGAGTATTTTTCAGGTAGAAGAATTGTTCTACACATGCTACTATTTGAATATAAATCCTTACCATCACATGTCAATGTCAAAATTGATTGTTAAGGGTTCATCACAATTTTAAATTAATTTAAAAAGTGATGTCATGTTTTCTATCAGTTGAAAATATATCAGAACATTACTAAATAAATTTTTTTATCAAATAATTTAAAATATATATCTAAATGTCAAAATCAAATTTATAATATAAGCTATCATAAACGTGACGATTAATTAATAATTAAAAATAATATCTTATATTTCTTATAGACTAATTTATTAGTGAAAGAGTTTGTGATTTGTTTATCCATTGATTTGAAAAAGGATATTTACATATCAAGATCGAATTTCATAATTAAAATTATAATAAAATTATGATAAATTAAAAAGAGCATATCATTTCCAATACTAAATTACTTTAATTTTATGTAACAAGAAAAATATTCCCTTAAAACAATGTAAAGGGAAGCGTGCCATTTTGTCTTGTAAATAAGACAACACAAACATATGAATGATTCCTAACGAGATTACAATTCCATTCTTATTCTAGTTATAGCACATTTTTAGAATACCACCCATATATAATTAACAATCTATTTTACCATTAATTTTTTATTTGTCCACATTTCTTTCTATAAAACAAATATTAAAAAAAACAAAAAAAGTCAATGCCCTTGATTATGCTCAAGCTTTTTTATTATATGAAGCAATGGAATCTATTCACTTGTTGTCATTGCACTTCAATGACTTTAATGACCTTTTCTTCCCAATTATAGTAGAAAGGAATCTATTTCAATGGTTTGTCTTTTTAAGTTTTTTTTTAAATATAAAGCAAGATTAAATGATATGAACTTTGTTTTTTTAAGTTTTTAATCTATAATAAAAATAGATTTAATAGGGAACAAACTTAATTTTGTAATTTTAAATTTTTAAATAGTAAGATTTAAAATATTCAATGTATTATGTGAATTAAAAGATGTGTGTGGGGTTTATTTCAAGGTTTTTGTTGGGTTGGTGTATTGGTGAAAATTCGTGTCTTTGGTAGACTGTCACACTTCTAATTTAAACTTCTATTTAAAAAAGTTATATGTATATATATTTAATTTTGTATCCTGCATAAAATTATAAACTTTTAATGACTCCTGCATAAAATTATAATTAAATATTTATCTAATATATGATATTAATTTTAAAATAAAAAATGTCTTAACATTTAAAAGTCAACCTTGAATAAACAATTGTCTAAAAGAAAAAAAAAACTACATACCCAATAAGAATCTACAATCAAATTTAACTATTGAAACATCTCTTCTAATTATCTTCCTTATCTAAACACCTTCTAATAACTAATATAATATTTATAAATTAAAGAGATTATTTACCATAAATATTTATTAAAAAAAAATAAAAATCTGAGCGTGTGTGATTACATGATTAATAATAATAATAATAATTATATTCCCTCCCATTCTTGTTTTTATTATGACCATTTCTTAATTGGTGTTACCACCTTGACCAGATGGCTCATGCATAAACCCTGTCTTCTCTAGAAGTACAACAGTTTTGTAGACAGCCTATAAATGATGACTGTAATTGTCTTGCAAATCCCAGATCCATGCAAGAAATCCCAACGTACACAACCATAGTCCAATTCTGTCATCTTTTCCCCACCACCCCGCCACCTGCAATCTGACAAAGCAGGTTACCCACGTAATATCTTCATTGTATATATGGTGATCAACATGCAGGGAAATCAGAAAGAGGAACTTCAGAATCCTGTGTGGGGAAAGCCTGTGAGCTCCAAGAATTGGGGAATTGGGATCAGGAAGGTAGAGGGCTCACTCATATTATTCATATGTATAACTTATGTGGTGTATTCCCTGCATATTTTTTCCAATACCCAATCTCGCTGGCAGTCAATTATCTTGACAAAGGATCATGAAAAACCAAAGCAGTTGTCCATGGCAGCATTGATTGAATCTGAGAAGAACTCAGTTTTCAAAAGCAAGAAAATGGTTGTTGCTAACATTGCTGTTGCTTCAGAGACTGTTAGTAGTACTGCAACTGATTTGAAGCATATAGTGTTTGGAATAGCTGCTTCTAGTAGCTTGTGGGAGAAGAGAAAGGAGTACATAAAACTGTGGTGGAGGCCCAATGAAACCAGGGGTTTTGTATGGTTAGACAAAGATGTTGAAGACCAGAGGAATGAGGAGGATTCCTTGGCTCTGCCTCCTCTGAGAATTTCTAGCAATACATCTCACTTCAAGTATACTCACAAATATGGCCATCATTCTGCTATTAGGATCTCACGCATTGTCTCAGAAACATTCAGGTTGGGCCTTCCTGATGTACACTGGTTTGTTATGGGAGATGATGACACAGTGTTTGTTCCAGAGAATTTGGTTAGGGTTCTCTCACAATATGATCACAGACAGATGTACTACATTGGAAGTGTGTCTGAAACCCATTTGCAGAATATGCATTTTTCATATGGTATGGCTTATGGAGGTGGTGGGTTTGCCATCAGTTTTCCATTGGCCAAAGCATTGGAATCAATTCAAGATGACTGTATTCAGAGGTATCCGGGTATGTATGGAAGTGATGACAGAATGCAGGCTTGCATTGCCGAGCTTGGTGTGCCCTTGACAAAGGAGCCTGGTTTTCATCAAGTAAGTTCCCTCTAAACTTCTTCTACACAAATTATTCTTTTTTAATTAGGGAGTTTCTAGATTTTTAGTCTCGTCCAAGTTCAGGTGAGGTTACAAATTGGAGACCTCATCCTCGACATCAATGTATAGCTTAAATGTGAATAATCCTAACCTGCAAGTACACTCAATTGGAGCACATGTTCAATTGGAAAACATGTGACATGAATGCTAACAACATCAAAGTGGAGGTTTGAAGACACAAAGCCTGCAATCACAGTAGCCCAACAGAAAATTGACCCTTAATGGCAATGGCAATAATGCCACGAATTAACCTTCACACTATAACAATATGAATGCTAAAAATGTGTTTAATAGGATCTTATGAGCCTAACAAAGCTTGAATGTTGAATGATGTGCATATGGATAACCCAACAAAGCTTGAATGTCGAATGGTGTGCATATGGATTACCAAACTCTGAAATTTTTAATTTTTTTAATGGAATTTTCTAATATTTTATGTGCTTTTCTTCCTTCTGATATTTGATGTGCTATTCTGGCTCTGATTGCAGTTTGATGTATATGGGAATGTGTTTGGATTGCTTGCTGCACATCCTGTCAGACCTCTGGTGTCCCTTCACCACCTTGACATTGTGGAACCCATATTTCCCAGCCTCACCCAAGTACAGGCATTGCAACACCTCTTCAAGCCCATCAAGTTTGATTCTGCATCAATTTTGCAGCAAACTATATGTTATGATGACAACAGGGAATGGTCTATTTCAGTATCATGGGGTTATGCAGTGCAGATTTTTAGGGGCATTATTCCCCCTAGAGATCTAGAAATGCCTTCTAGGACCTTCTTGAGTTGGTACAGAAGAACTGCTTTCACAGGCTATTCATTCAATTCCAGACCCATAAGCAGGCATCCTTGTCAGAAACCATTTGTTTTCTATATGAAGAATGTGATGTATGATAGTCCTGAGAGAAATAATATCATAAGCAATTACACCAAATATGAGATTTCTCGACCTAAATGTAGATGGAGCATGGCTTCACCTGAGAGCATAGAGTGGATTACGGTTGTGAAGAAACCTAATACCTTTATGACACATCAGGTAAGGAATTTATTTCCTCTTCTTTTGTTTCTGGCAATGACTTGTTTGAACTTGAAATATGCATTTTGATACATTTTCTTTGTTGGGAAATTTAATGAGTTTTTCAATATGATGCTTGCAGTCACCAAGAAGAAACTGTTGTAGCATAATATCCTCAAAGAAGAGATTTCTTAAAATTGAAGTGGGTCAATGCAAGGAAGGTGAGATCATTGGATTAAAATCATGATTTGATTAGCCATCTTAAACGCGTTGAAGAATAATGAAGGGCCATTCCTTTCAGTAAATATGCTATAGTCATTGGGTCTTGATGTGTTGTTACAAAGATTTTGTTAGCTGAGCTCTTGGAGGTATGCATGTGTTATATATGCATGCATTACTGAGAAAAATAAAGAGCAGCAATGGTTTTGGGTGTGAGAAGCTTGGAAGCCAAACAAAGATGGAAGAAGATCACTGTCATATCTTCTGAAGGCATTGATTTTAACTTTCTGGCAATAGGTATATTAATCATTTTGTCAATGGCAAGCTGTAAAATTGTGCAAGTTCTACAGTTTGATTGTCAAGTGTTCCATTTCTAATGTACTTCAATATTTATTTTGAATGCTGCTGTCATTACAAGTGATATCAGTGTGAATATATAGGTATCTCGTATGTAATCATGATACTTAGCAAATATTTAAACTTAGAAAGGTTAAACGTACGATCAATTATATGGCAAGTACCTACATAAATACGTGGCCTATAAAAAAATATTGTACAAAACAGCCTGATTGCACTACAAATGCGTTTGGAAATTTACATCACACAAGTCCATTCCTTTTGTGTGTGTGGATGCTAAAATATTTTTCAATTTTAAAAACAAATTATTACATGTTCTTAAGCAAATTAACTATTTTAAATGTTTGGATTAAATCAGTAAACTTCAAGACTAGCTATTTTAAACTTCAAGACTCTTAAACATAAACATTCACATCTGAATTCTTTAATAAATTAAAAATTGTAAATATTTATATTTTATAATATTAAAAAATTATAAAAAATTTAAACATTTGCATTTTATAATATTAAAAAATATAGAAGAGAGAGACTAATTATCATCCATGTTCTAATAATTTTTTATTAAACATACTAACTAAAAGTCTATTAAAAAATCATTTACTAATCAATAGTAATTTGGTTGTATATGTAGTATTTAGAAAAAAATTAGTAATTTAGAAAATTGTGCAATTTTACTGGTATCCATAGTATACAATTATAAACATTTGTTATCAACACAAAATTAAAAGTATTTTTTAGAAAAAGATTCTAATCACTCTATAATTATCAAACATCAAAATTTATTAGTTTTTAAATTCAATTATGTTAGTTTCCAATCAAAAATTTAAAATAAAAATATTTATATGACTCAAAATCTCAAAACTGAGAATGAAGCCATATAAATTTTGATGCTAGATTAGTTTTGAGATTGGTACCAAAGATTAGCATCTAACATCTACATCGTTTGTAGCACAAATCATATTCAATAATCCATCAAGGAAAAAAAATGAGAAAAAAGGCCCTAAAAATTAATCTCTTAAAATGGAATTTAATTAACACAATGTTTAAAATATGGTTCAATGCAGAGCAAAAAGGACTTTCATTAACATAATGCTTAAAAAAATGGTTCGATGTGGGCCAACATACCTTTGTGTTTTCTGAAGACAACACGATGAAGAGGTGTTTGGCCATCTTTTGTGGTGTACCCATCATCAGGTGTAACAATCATTAATCTACTAGGGTAAAAGTATGAAGCCGTGTCACACTTGAGGACCATTTTCTTAGTTTCGGCCGTACATATGTGGCGCAAACATGGCGCCATGTGGCGTCGATGTGGCAAATGAGTTCCGGTCGAAACAGGTTCGGCTGGACCAGTTTCGGCCGAAAATTCATGAGTAAATATAAGCCAACTATGTTCTATCAATGAAGAATTGGCACATATTTATATAGGGGGTTTCGGCTGAACCAGTTCCAGCCAAAATTGCCTATGTGGCAGCCAAATATGCAAAAATTTTAAAAATACAGAACTTCTCACTTATACAGCTGATTTCTCCATCAAAACTCAACTTTTTTAAAAATCTAAAAATACCCTTTTGTAGAGCTCGGAGTCTAGATTATGGTCATATAATTTTTATAGTGTTTTGATTACATATAGTATATTATAAGTTGAAAAAATCCCAAGTAGGTATTTTAAGATTCAAGAACACGCTCGTTCAAAAAAATAAAAAATAGAAAATCATGTCAAAAAATTTTAAAAATTATATTTAACACTAGATGAAAGAGTCCTCTTCAAGAATATATAATTTGTGTTGTATTTGGTGTAGATTTGCTAGGGAAAATTAGGCGGGAGACAAAAAATGTTAATTTTGGGTAACTCCGACTTTGAATAGTTATAACAGACAAAATATATACCGAAAACCAATATTTCTTTTTTTCTACACTAGCTGAACATGTCATCTAAAACATATTTTGAAATCAGAGGAAAACAAGATTATTTACATATATTTTGTTGGTGGGAACTAGACCCTAGATTTTCAGTGTTTTTCAGCAATTAGAAAATGGACTTAAAAAATTAAAAAAATATGTCAATTCTTATTCAAAAATTTTTAAAAAAATTATAGGCATAAACTACATCCAATTTTACACATTTCATTAGTTTACAACATTTTCAAATTCTAAGCACAAATGCCACTTTTATATCGTTAAAGTTTAACAGTTTTGCATGTTGTGGTCCTCTTCCTTTGTAAAAGTGTGACACGGGTTTGTACTTTTACCCACTAACAATGTTAGGACACCCTTCTTCAGTAGCCTTGAACAGAGCAGTTTCACCATGGCAATTTTTTCCCTGCGCTAGAGTGTAGTCTTCCTTCAATAGAAAGATAACTATATTCTCATGTCCTCCATGTGTTGCCTCGTGAAGGGTTGTGTTTTCCCATTTATTAACAAATCTCAACAGCTAAGCTCCTCCCTCAATATATCCTTTGAACAAGTCAACCAACTTCATGACAAATCCCATGTGGCCATTACATGAAGCTATGTGCAGTGTTGTGTTTTCCTTAGGGTTAACACCCACTAGAATTTCATCAAGTAAAAAGTTGTCAAGCGCATCCACTTGCCCCAGTTTAGCAGCTTTGCACAACTCTAGATCCATTTTTCTCTATACAATTTACAGCACCCCTCTAACAACAAATTTAATTAGAGAATCCCTATACAATTTACAGAGCCCCTCCAACTACAAATTTTATAAACGCATAAACATGGGTAGCTTTGAAACTTCCTGGTCCCTTCATATTTGAACATTCTATGCGGATCCCACTCTTATTCACCCAAGTTGGTGAAGCATCTATTATGTTTGCCAGACTTGTTCAATTTCATTAATTCTTGGATGTTGACCTCCTTGACGCAATAACGTGACTACATTCTAATGCATGTGTATTTGGGTATGCTTGGAACGTTCAGATTTAGAGTACTTATTGACTTTGAGGCAAATTAGATCGAATTAGATGTGAAATAATTGGTTTTATAGGATTGAATTTTTAACTTGGATAGATGTGTCTTTGTTTAGATAAATGTCTATTCTATTTTGATAAATGTATATCTTTGATGAATAGAAGAATGTTTGTGTTATATTAACTAGCATACCTATTTTAAAAGAATATAGGTAAAGTGCATATATAGATATCATATTTGTTCATTATTTCACTTAAAAAATAATTATATTATTATATTGTATTAAATTATTATTATATAATAATATTGTAATTAGCATTGAATTATTATAAAGATATAATTATATTGTTATGTTTTAATATATTCTTGTTATTTTCTTTTTTGTATCATCTTAAAATGGAAGCACTTCCATGTTAAAACTGTTTAGCCCTCCTTATGGGGGTATTTTGGGCCATTATCATGTTGTCCTCTTATTTCTGCCCCTTTTCCATCTTCTATGCCTGTTTAGGACCCTAATTGGGCCTCTTTGGGCACTATTTTCCCCACTTGGCATATTTTCCAGGGGTCTTAACCCCCTAGGTCAGGGTCAACCTTGACCTTGAACCATGTCCTCCTTTTTCATTGGAAAGTGTGCCAGATGTGGGGGGAAACTCAAAATTTTATTTTCCCACTTTCGGGTCAGTTGTTTCGGGCTCCGAAGTGGCGACTCTTTAAAAGATATTTAATATAGGTCCACTTCTAGGAGTATGAGCCTAATTGGAATTTAATTCTCATATGTCGACCTATCTAGAAGTTTGTGCCCTAGACTAGTATATAAGGAAGCCTTTCTCCTCTCATTTTCTAAGACTAAGACAGAAGAGGATAATGATATATCATCTATGCATAATCTATCGAAGCGATTGTCTACTTCCAAGCATCCATTGTTCTACATGCTTTCAAGCTTCCAAGTGTTCAATCAAGGTTTTCAAGTTCTCCATTGAAGATCAAGGATTCAAGCATTCAAGCCTTTGAAGGGATTTGGTTCAAGCATTCAAGATTCATCATTCAAACCCTAGATCTATCCATCATGGTGGTGTGATCTTCCTTCAAGATCCTTTGTACATCCTCAAGATTCATTCATTCTTCCTTCAAGGTGGATTCCAAGCATAAAATCATGGAGGTTTTGATTTACATTTATGATTTTTAATATTGAGTCTAAGCTTTCATATTAACATACTTGTTTACATTTGAAATACAATTGCATATCATAGCTTCATTATTAGATCTACCTCTAATACTTGCTAGCATTCTCCATTTTAGTTTTGATTTCAAGGTTAATTCCTAAATCGTGGTTTGAATAAGGCAAACCCCTCCCCCAACAAACAAAGCCATTTTTATTGTAGGTACAAGTACATAATAGTGAATACAGAGCATATTCAGATACCCTTTTCGGCAAACTTTTGGGATCAGTGAGTAGAATTTTTGTCAGAGTAGCGCAAGTCAAGGTCGACATAAAGGGGTACAATTGTGCCCCCATATTTGGGTCAAGCTCAACCTTTCTCAGAAAAGAAAACAATTTCTGGGTTTTCTCCGTCTCTGTGATTTTAGGCCAGAGAAGGTTGTAGAATTTCATGAAGCCTAGTACAGACACCAAAAAATAGCAATTGCTAGATCTGCTACATTTCAAGATAAGTGTTACATTTCATCCTAATCTTTCAGATCTATTGTTTTACTTTATAATTAAGAAATTAGACCCTCTTCCCCTCTTTATCCATAACCAGTTGATTCCTTTTTGCATTGATCGTCTCCTTTCAGTTAATCAATTGGGATTTCCATGTCTTGGATTAGGAAGTAATATATATATATATCTACAACATTTTCCACCGCACAAAACAAACACATTCAAAATACATATATAAATATATATTTATATGGGTGAAAGCACAATAATCTATTGCCTTTTGGGCTAACTTTGCCTACTCGGCCCAGTCAAACTTGGCCCAGTCTAATACGACCGAGTTTACAT
>MU227433.1:1003353-1018865 GCA_018584345.1 Thuja plicata | reverse complement strand
TACATACATATATATATATATATATCTATGTGTATATACACACACACACACACATGTGTGTGTGTGTGTGTGTGTGTGTGTATTACATTGTTATGTTGATATCTAGACAATTACATTGATATGTATGTGTTTGGTACTTTGATATATTGATCTATATAGACATTTGTACATTGTTACATGCATGTTTTATTTTGACATATATAGACATTTATGTTTTTTATTAAGGTAAATACAGGTTTTGAAAGGACCCCAAAACCTTTTACAAAAAGCTACTAGAGATAAGCATCAAAGGCACATACAAACATAGAAATCCTACATCAAACAAAAGGTAGGACCCAGAGAGACACCCTAGAACTAAAACAGGAAATTACAAAAATTGCCAAAATAACGCACAGTTTCTAGCACAACTTCTAGCACAAAGGCTAGCACAATTTCTAGCGAAATTTCCAGACCAGAAGAAGAAACATTACATCATTTTCTGGTAGGCTTCCTCAGCCTCCTTCTGCATTTATTCCATTTTGTCAATGGACTCCTTCAGCTCAAGCATCTCTTTCAGGATCTCAGGGACTTTTCTTTTTATACCACTTTGGGTTCTAGAACCAGGGCTCGAGCTTCCTGCCTTTTCTTCAATAGTAATTGTAGTATTTTCCTGATAAGCGTATAACACTTTCAGGTTTTGAACTAAAACTTGAAGCCTAGCGTTGCTATGCTTTAGGATGACCCAAATTATGTGCCCATTGTGGCTTATTTGATCTTTCATTTCTTTTATGTTTTCTTCCACAGTCTCATTAACTCTAGTAGTGAACTCCTCATCTCCGTTACTATCATTTACCTTAATCATTTGATTTTTCTCCATTTCCTTGACCTTGGCTTTGAAAGGCTCCATTGCCTCCTGCATCTCAGTCAATTGTTGCTTCATGATCTTCATCTCTCCACTAAGCCAATCTTCCATGTTTTCCCCATAGTCCACATTGCTTTTCAGTATTCTGTCATCTCTTTCAAAACCAACCTCTTTTGGGCCCATTCTCTTTTTCTTACTATTCCTTTTCTCAGCCTTTAAAGTCAGTTTCTTATTATTTCCCTCCTTACCTTCATCCTCATTCTTCTTCTCGTCTTTTTCATCTCCCTCTTTTCCATCTCCCTCAATTTCCATTTCTTTGTAACTTACTTCAGTGCCCTTGCCCTCTTCATCAATAATAGGCATTTCCTCCTCTTCCATCTAAGAGTAACCCTTACTCAGCTAATCATCTTTCTCATTTTCTAGATTCTCTTTGTTAGTCTCACTATCTTCATCATTCTAGTCCTCTTTATCTTTTCCCTGGTTCTCTAGGGTTTTAACACCAGTCTCCTCCTATTTTTCTAGATTTTCCCTCTTCTTTGTTCTAACCCTTTTCTTCAGACTCTATTTTTTACTTTCCTGCTTAACTTGCCTCACAATCGCTTTAACCCTCTTAGGGATAGATTCTAGAATATGGTTGCAGGCATACTCATAAATTAACAGAATGATCCCCACATGGAGCACCGAATTACTTGATTTCTTTCTATGCTCCATCACGCTATTATGTAATGAACTCAGGAGATAAAAAGGGAACAAAATCTTTTTACCATGCCTGAAGTGGTTGGCCAGGACGAAGTGCAGATTATCGATTTTAGAGTATCTACCATCCAAGGTAAAATACTCGATCATAACTGTGAGAATGTCAGGCCAGTGGGATTTGATTTTCTGGATATCAACATAATCCCCCGTCTCTTTACTAACAAGGACCTCTTCATCTTTAGTTTTCAAGAAAATCTTGAAAGCTTGAGTTCCTACCCTCTTATTGTCCCTATAGAATTTTATGCCCTCACAAGACAAGCCCGTAATTTTAGAAATAACCCTCATGGAGAGAGTAAAATATTTTCCCCATAGGTTCACTTTCCCATCCTTCCAACCCTCTACAAACTTTTTTGTTATCTCCGTATCCCAGCCATGGAGCTTCTCCAGATACTGAGAAATGCCTCCCTTTTTCAACCTTCTCTAGACCTTCTTCTTCTCTTTCCATTTAGTGCAGTCAATCATCTCCTCCCTCTTCAGACCTCCACCCATTGTTCTCATCACTTTCTAAAAATGCTAATACTTAGCAGTATTAAACACAGGTTTCTGGCAAGCTTTACTATTGTGATTGTTCCAGTTTGATTTTAACACCCAGAAAGCGTGTGGTGTCACAATTCTCATTAATCTTATTTCCTTCGAATGACAACACACATTACTTTTAATAATTAAAGATGACCTCATCATTAATTATGATTATTTATAACTCCTTCAATACTATTCATCCTATCGTACCTGATAAGACTAACCATCTCCATTTTAAAATCCGCCTCACCTCACCATGATTGCATGACATCAGAAGATACTCCCACGTTTGTTAATCCATCCGCCGTCATATTACCTTCTCTGAAAACATGTGAAATATGGTAATCTTCAAAATTGGACAAAATGGATTTGATTTTTTCAATGATATGGATTATTGTCCATGAGGCTTCATGAGTGCCTTTTATACATTTGATTATATTCAAAGAATATCCCTCCAACCATATTTTAGAGAAGCCCATAGCTTTGGCCAACATGACCACATGAAGGGTAGCCATTACTTCAGCTATATGGTTTGTTTGAACTCCCAGCGGAGCTGCCACAGCTCCTAGACAATTTCCAGCAGAATCCTTTATTAGGCCTCCCACTCTAGCAGTCCCCGGATTCCCTTTAGCAGCCCCGTCAAAATTCCCTTTAACCCAGCCACTCGGAGGGGCACTCCATTTGGTATTTTCCCTCAAGTTTGGGTTATTGTCTTTCTGCACCTGAGCATTCATAAATATCTCTGATACAGAGATAATTCTTGTAGGGGGAGTCGCTAGATAGCTGATTTTTAAAATTTTCCAGAATACTTCTAGACACACTATTAGCCACAGTTTGATATGGGGAGATTTTTTCTTTGAAGATTTTATTATTTCTTTTCTTCCATATTCTCCATGTGAAGTGGGGCAAAATAAGCTTCCAAATATCTTTGGCTTCCTTACCCTTAAGGGGACAGTTCCATTGTTTAACCATGTCCTAGAAATTAAAAGGTTTGACCCACTTCAGGTTAATGACATTGAGCACTGAGTTCCTGACTTTACAGGTGTAGGGACAATGAATCATTATATGATTATAGTTTTCAGCTTCAGAATAGCAGAGGATACATCTATTAGGCATACTAAAACCCATTTTGCAAAGATTATCCACTATAAGGTTTTTATTCTAAACAAGAAGCCAGAAGAACATGTTAATTTTAGGAATAAGGATATTGTTCCATACCTTACAGCTAGAAGAGTGGTTATCCTTTTGGTGTAGAAGAGACAGAGAATCTTCCATTAGCCTCTGGCCCCCAGATCAAAGAATCTTGTTTATTAGGTCTAGTAAACCAGGGAGAAAGAAACTTACTGACCAAATGAAGAGAATCATCAAAAGAACTAAGGTCTACCCATTTATCATTGATCCAGTAATCAGAAACATTTTCTCCAACAATTTCAATACAATCTACAATCAATGGCCTTCATTCCTGCTTATCACTAAGGGCTTCTTCCTTCAACCATTTATCTGTCCAAAAATTGATTTTCCTGCCATTTCCCAGCTTCCATCTAGCCCCTTTTCTAATCAAATCCCTACTTTTTCTTATAATGTTCTAGATGAAAGATTCATTGATCTCCAAAGGGTCCCTAAGAACTTCCTCCAGAGTGGTTAAGTGGTACTTTCTCTTGATGATAGCATTCCATTCCTTCTCTTCTTCAAAGATTCTCCATCACTGTTTTGCTAGCAGAGACTTATTTGTATTTTTGATACTTCTGATGCCAAGCCCACCCCATTTCTTAGGTTTACACACCACCTCCTAGGCCACAAGGCTTAACCTCTTCTTCTCTTCCACTCCAGACCAAAGAAACCTTTTCTAAATTTTTTCAATCAAGTCAGAAAATTTCTGAGGAATTTTAAACAGACTAAGAGCGTAGACTGGAAGATTTTGAAGAGTGGATTTTAGAAGTTGAACTTTACCATCTTGGCTAAGAGTAGCACCTTTCCATATAACCAACTTATTATGAAATCGGTCAATAATGCCATTCCATAATGCCTCATCAGGTTTAAGGCAAAGAGCGAGACCCAAATAGGTAGATGGAAGAGTCCCTATCTTGCATCCCAAAATAGAGATCTTCCTTTGTCTATCTTCAGGGGTATTACAAAAAAATATAGAACTCTTCTCCGAGTTAATAGATTGACCTGAAGCTTTAGTGTAATTGTTCAATGCCTTTTTCATGTTCTTGGCTTCCATTATAGAGGCCTCTCCCATCATAATAGTATCATCCACAAATTTCTCATGAGAGCATTTATGCTAAGCCGAAGAAGGTTGGAGACCAGAAATCTGAACTAATAAAACCAAGCTTTTTATGGATCTCCCAAGACTTTCTGCCATTATAGCAAAGAGAATAGGGGAGATGGGATCACCTTGTCTAAGCCCTCTAGAGGGGTGGAAGAAGATGGAGGATCCTCCATTTACCAGCACTGAGGAAGACACCAATGTAACCAATTGCATTATCATTCTTATAACATCTTTATCAAATCCAAAGGAGCTAAGAATTTTAGACAGGAAAGACCAGTCCACTCTGCCATAAGCTTTGGACAAATCCAGTTTCATAAAAAAACCCTATTTTTTAGAAGCTTGAAGGGAATGAATATTCTCATGCACAACCATAATAGAATCAAGAATTTTTCTTCCAGGGACAAACCCATTTTGTTGAGGTGAGATAAAATTAGGCAGTAATCTCAAGATTCTTGACATCATAACCTTCGAAATGATTTTATAAAGAGAATTGCATAGGCTTATAGGTCTAAAGCCATCAACTGTGTCCGCTCTAGGTTTTTTTTGGATGAGAGAAATAAACATTGAATTGATTTCCTTGAGAATAGATTTAGTTCCAAAGAATTCTTTAACCACAAAACAAACATTTCTCCCAACAATACTCCAAAACTGCTGGAAAAAGAACATCTGAAAGCTATCCGGGAAAGGAGATTTCTCTCCTTCAAAGGAGAGGACAACCTTCTTAATTTTAGTCTCTGAAGGAATAGATTTTAAGAGGGTGTTAGTAGCATAATCTAGAATGTGTGGAATAGAAGCTAGAAGATTCCTCTGCTCAACCATGTCAAGGCTTTGATCTTTAGAGAGTAAAGATGCAAAATAGCTCAACATTTCTTCCCTTATTTCTTCATCTTTGGAAATTTTTCTATTTCTTGTGGACAAAGAATGGATTCTATTTATAGCCTTATGTTTAAGAGTAGTGAGGTGAAATAATCTTGTATTCTTATCTCCTGCTTTAAGCCAGAGGGATATAGATCTCTGTCTCCAAAAAGTCTCTTCTTTAGCTATGATATTGTGAAGTTCAGCAAGGGTTATATTCTCTTGACTTCTCAAATTTTTTGATAACCCATTCCTTTGGATTTCCTCCTGGATTTCATTCAATTTGATTTGGGATTTCATTTTTTCTTTTAATATATCTCTATATATATGCTTATTCTAGATTTTAACATTTGTTTTGACATTAGCCAATTTCTTGACCACTTTGAACATTGTTGTTCCTTCCACCTCAATACTCCACCACTCCCTGATTTTATTTTCCAGATCAGGATGGTCTAGCCACATCTTCTCAAATCTAAAAGGAGCATTTCTTTTACCTACAAATGGAGAGACATTGAGGGAAATAGGGAAATGATCTTATCTAATTCTTGTGAGGGAGGAAAGGGCACAAGAGAACTTGGTATACCATTCTGGATTTATCAGAGCCCTATCCAACTTAACTTGTATCAGGTCCTCTCCCACCCTCCAATTAGACCAAGTGTAGTTTATCCCTTCTAGATCAACATCCATTAGCCCTTCATTGATAATGAAATTCATAAAGTCTACTCTGCTTTCCACTTGGGCTAAATTACCACCTTTTTTAGCTTCCTGCTTAAGAGGGGTATTGAAGTCTCCCATAAGGATGAAATTGTTATCTCTTCTTCCTTCCATCTGCTCATGCAGATTCTTCCATAGCTTAAGTATTCCTATCTTAGTATTTGGAGCATACACTTTGATTAAAGTCCAAGAAAAATTGTCCTTTAAACTCCTTAGATCAGCAACAATGAAATTTTTATCTTCTTTAAGGAGCTTACTGTCAAAAAAAGATTGGTTCCAGAAGATAGCCAAACCTCCTGAGGCCCCTTCTAAACTGCTACCAATGCATTTTCCATGTTTAACTAGCTTCATATTTTCTATCTTATCTTTGCTCATTTTAGTTTCTTGAATCAAGAGAATATCAAGTTTAGAGTCTCTAACTAGATTCCTAACTACATCTTGCTTACGAGGACTATTGAGTCCTCGAATATTCCATGAGATAATCTTCATTTAAGGATTGGGGTAAAAACCTAATGGATAGTTAATTGTTTTCCATCAGCAATGTTCTATTTTTCTTCCTCCTCCCTTTGAGTTTTCTCTGACCTTCTTCCTTTTTCTTGTTTTGGAGTTCCTATATCTGCTCTTTGTTGTCTAGTTAGAATTCCTAGTTTTTGGCCTCCTACCTTCTTGTTTGATTTCCCCATAGATGAGCTCTCAGCTTTCTTTCCAGAGCTTAAGTTATATTCAAAGTTAATGTGCCTTCCCTCAGGGGATTTTGGGCTTTTCTTATTTGATCCCTTCTTTGAACCCACAGTTGACCACGACTTATCCTCTGCTTCTTCCTCCTCTTTCTTCTGTTTCTCTTTCTAGTTTGAGACTATTGGAGAGTCAACTTTACTTTCCCTAATTAAGTCATTTGATTTCTTCTATTTTTTCCATTGATTTTCCTTTACTGCCATCTCCTTCTCTGCTTCATGATGCCTCTCTTTCTCTTCTCCTTTTACCATAGTAACTTTGTCTTGTTTTCTTTTATCATTTTGTTTTGTTTCAGCAGCTTTGGTGATCTCCCCTCTTTCTTCTATTATTGAGGTGGGTAGCTAGCTTATCATTTTCTTGGACATCTTCACCATTTTTCTCCTGCTGGGAGGACATATTCTTCCCTTCCAGCAAGATCGGGGTCACCAGTGTTTCCTCTATTTTTCTTTTCCACTCCATTCTCTGTCCTTTAGTTTTCTCCTGATCCTTTTTTTTTTTTCCTTTTGGGTTTTCTGAGGGAAGTGTTTCACCCAATGACCCAATTTCTTACAAGTAAAATAGGAAAAAGGCATTGATTCATATTCTATCTCTTGATTCCATGTCCCCAGTTTCAATTTTAGAGATATTACCCGAGGAAGGTCAACATTCTGTTGAATGTTAACACATATTCTAGCATAAACTTGTCTGGTGCTCGCTTCAATCATTGGATCAATAGATAAGAGTTCTCCAAAAGAACCTGCAACAGCTATTAAGATATATTCATGCCAGTATTCCAATGGCATCCCAGGAAGACGGATCCAAACCAGCGCCACCGTGAAAAAACTTTCATTATAGTCTAGACTCGTCCACTTTTGCAGTGACAGAGAAGATTTTCCCATCATCCAACGTCCCCCACATAGAACTTTTGAAAGATCTTCCCCACTTGAAAACACAAAGGAGAAGAAACCTTTCGGCATAGCCACAACATCGACTTGACCTTTCAGACTCCATTTTTTGTCTACAAAGGATCTAACTAGATCAATATTCGGTCTCAAGCCCAAAAATTTTCCTACTTGGGTGGAGGCCATGATAGAAACCATGTGGTCAACTAACTAATCTGGTATCTTAATACCAATCTCGCCTTTCAGTGGGTCAGATAATATATCCACTTTGGGGAAGATAGACTTACCCGGTGGTTTTATGCCAAAGAGGCCCGCCCACTTACCTTTCCCCATATTCATGGAGAGATCATGTGACTTTTCTTGGGACGAATCTCTCCCTTCCTTCAAATTTTTTGAATTTTTCACCTCTGGTCCCATATCTGACCCATTGTCCCCGCTGGACATAAGCACCGTTGATTCTCCTACCTTTTCCGCTAATCTGACAACATTCTCTTCTCCTTCCGTTGAAGATCCCGCAGCAGGACCCTCAGCTTCCAGCTTCCCTCCAGAATTAGAATTCAAAATTTGAATTCCCACCTCCTCTCTCTCTCCTCCTCCTCCTTCCCTCTTGCGCTCCATTTAGTTACTTACACCATTTCTAGAAGCAGAGTATGTTGTTGCTTCTGCAAATTGCTCAAATATTGCATTATATAGACATTTATGTTGATCTACATGTGTGTTAAATATATATATGTATATTTATATATATATATATGTATGTATATATACATATATGTATATATATGTGTGTGTATATATACACATATATATACATATATACACATATATATACATACATACATACATACATATATATATATATACATATATGTATATACATATATGTACATATACATATATGTATATACATATATGTATATATACATATATGTATATACATATATATGTACATACATATATATATGTATATACATATATATGTATATAGATACATATCTATGTATATAGATACATATCTATGTATATAGATACATATCTATGTATATATATACATATATATGTATATATATACATATATATGTATATATATATATATTGATGTACATGTATACATGTGTAAATTACGTTAATGATCATGTCTAGTATAGATCTAATCTTAGAGAAAATTATGTAAATTTTCAATCTAGAAGTAATCAAGTAATCTTTGGTCTAATCAATATATATAATCGATCAAACTTCAAACTTAAATTAAATTTCAATTTCAAATCAAACTTCAAAATTATAGTTCAATTTACCTAAATCAATAGATTCAACCAATTTATAGCTCACTTGAAAATAATTCAAAACCTAATCAATCTAGATAGAAGATCAACATACCTAGTATAGATCAAGTGATCTTTTATATAACCAGAATCAATTTATATAATCAATTTAGATAACTTCAAACATAAACAAACTTTAAAATTGATTTAAAATCAATCTTTAGTCTAATCAATATAATATATAATTGATAAAACTTCAAACTTAAATTAAATTTCAATTTCAAATCAAACTTCAAAATTAAATATCAATTTACCTAAATCAATGGATTTAACCAATTTCTAGTTCACTTGAAAATAATTCAAAACCTAATCAATCTAGATAGAAGATCAACATACCTAGTATAGATTAAGTGATCTTTTATATAACTAAAATCAATTTATATAATCAATCTAGATAACTTCAAACTTAAACAAACTTTAAAATTAATTTAAAATCAATCTTTAGTTTAATCAATATAATATATAATCAATCAAACTTTAAACTTAAATTAAATTTCAATTTCAAATCAAACTTCAAAATTAAATTTCAGTTTACCTAAATCAATAGATTTAACCAATTTCTAGAACTTGAAAATAATTCAAAACCTAATCAAACTAGATAGAAGATCAACATACCTAGTATAGATCAAGTGATCTTTTATATAACAAGAATCAATTTATATAATCAATATAACTTCAAACTTAAACAAACTTTAGTCTAATCAATAAATATATAATCAATTTACAGGTAATCAATATCTATTTAAAACCAATTTCTATCTAACTTGTTCCAATAATTCAAAAACTTAAAAACAATCTAGATAAAAGACCAATTCATACTTAATTTGAAAAACCTTTAATCAATCTAGACTAGATAATTTCAAAAAATCTTTAAAATCAATCTAATCTAATTGAAATTGAAAAAAGTATCAAGTTTCTCAAGGTCTAATCCATTAAAATTCAATTTAGAATCAATATAAATTTAATCTAGAATCATGAATTTCGAATCATTTATAGCTCCTGATACATCTACTTTGGATCCTCTCTATCCTTTATTATCTCCAAAAAAATTTCATATTCTTCAATAGTCAACTTCCACTTTTGGTTTCCATGTCCTTTTTTTGGCACAGTCTTAAATTGCAGTTTTTTCACTATAACCAAGTGACGATAATGTAGAACTCTTTGTCGACGCATGTATTCAATAAATTGAACTCCATTTTTGTCGATCTTAGCTTGTTGATAATAGGTGTCGTCAATAACAACTGAACTAGTTGGATATTCTTGTCCATCACCATCAACAATTTCTTGCACCAACTTGGATTTTTCTTTGGTGCATCATAGTAGATAATAATCTACACCTACATTCTCAGGATCTGCAACCACAGAAAAAATATCACCTGTACAATTTATATATACATATATATATATTAAATAAACTCTAACTAAAAAACCTAATCAATACATATGTACATGTACATGTACATGTATGTCAGCACACACCTATAACAACTAAATTAGAAACTTGTTCATAATCAGCTGAATATATAGGATCATGGATGTCTATGTCATTGTCATCATCTAGGAGGCATTTTGACTAACTCTTTATGATCCCATTGTGAAACATATCCATTTGCAATATTAACACATTGACTCATTGTGTTGTTGTTAACACAATCTTCACAAAAGCATGATTTATCTCTTAGTTGAATTAGTGGAGGCTTGTGTTGTCCTATACTCATGACTTGATGTAAACTTCTAATTCCAACAATTGATTGACAATTGTAAGTATTGGATCAATTGATATCTAGATACAAATTAAAAAACTTTTAAATTCAGATTGATATCTCTAGATACAAGTTAAATAAATTGACAAAATTATAATGATTTAGATAGTTTTAAATACCTATCACTTCCCAAAAGTAACATTTGTTGTGTTTTATGTCTCGAGTAGCAAAATGATTTCGACACCATTCAAAAAATTTCTTTGCATTCTCTATCATGTTACCTAGAGAACATATTTAAAAAATAATAATTAAAGTACATGCAAATATAAAATTAGTTTATATTCAAACTATCAAGTGAAGATTAAAGTTCACGCATGTACATATATCTAGTATATAAGTTGTACTTGAACAAATTGAATTTTGAAAATGTATACATACCCTGAAGTTCATGTTGTTAGAGTGCACACTTCACACATGCTCCAGCTCCATCATGCTCTCCTTTTCCATGTCCAATTTCAAAGAAGTTCCAAAGAAACTTAACATTGTGTCTAGCATGTTGCATAGCTAACCAATTAAAGGCTTTTGCAGATTTAAATTGACCTGCGCAATTATGTGTAAAAACTTTAAATTTTTTTATATATAATTGAAATACTATTTAAGAAAATTTAATTCAAGTTTTTACTTACCCGCACACCCATCAGACCTGATCCAGTGTTGTGACTCGCACGATTGTGGAAAAACGTGCTGAAATAATAAGCCACATAGCTCCTATCATGAACCTTATCATCGCTTATATAGAAATGAACCTCCTTGATGATAATACTTTCATTTTGATCTATACTTTCTATCTCATCCAAATCGAATTGTGCATGTTTATAGGTCACATGGAAAAATATTTTAACTTGATCAGAATGATAATATTGACTTTGGAGCTCTGTTTGAGGAGAGAATGTATAGTTCTCTGCAAAATCTACAACTGAAAGAATACAACCAGGTGGAAAACAATTTTTGGAATCATGAAAATGTTTAGCTTTCCATCATGCACCATGACAATGTTGGATATGTGGATAAATCATAGATCAAAATTTGTCCATGAACTAAAGGTATGGTAATTCACTCTCCTTCAATGCAATTTCTTTTTATTCTTTTCGTCTCTTCGTTTGGTATTTCTCATATTCAAATCTCTTCCACTGGACTGGTGTTGTAACATCAATATTATCAAATAGTAAAGGAAATTTATGTAAATTTCCACAATCATTGAATTCATTTTTGATATATTAGATACTGAATTCATCTGAGTCTTATGACATATCACATAAAATGGATTTCACAAATTCTATTGTACTTCCAAGAACCATATCTAGATTAAGTACTTCCATAACCTTGTTATATGATTGCAAGAATAAGTGAAACTCAACATGATTTTGACAGCAATATGTTTCACGAACCTTATTTATGTGTATGAAGCAAGGACACAACATCTCAAACATTCTCTGACCTATTTTCACATTTGAAAATTCTTGTTTGAATGTTTCAAATAGTTCACTTTGTGTAGTATCAAAAAAATGTTTTGGATGTGAAATATTCATACTGGTCTATTCATCTTTAATCTATTTAGTGTCCCTTCTATTGGAAGAAACACAAGAGTGGTTGGTCCAAAATTCAATGACTCGTCTTCTTACATCTTCAAAAATTTTGTCTTTTTGAGGAACTCTACAAATCTGTACCCAATTATTTTCAATGTTCATATCCAACACATTTCTCTTCCTGATATATCTCTTAACAGTTCTTCAAGATACCTTGAGTAAATCATAAACTACTCGAACTTGATTTCTATGTGTCAATCTCTTACTAGAAATCATAGTCATCAAGGCTCTTCTAGTATCATTTGAATCAGATCCTCCATGATCTGTCCTGTTAACAAAGTTCAATGCATCTTACAAATTTTCAATTATTTTTTCTTTTACTTGACCTCCTTGTACAATTTTCCTATTATTAACACCCAACAACTCCAAAAACGGATTCATTTCCCTTTTCCTGAATAACTTTGCAAGCATTTGTGATTTTCCCACCAAATTTTTATCCTCAAAATATTCCTTACACATATTTTTGACATGCAATTTAATAGTGCTTTCAGGCATCAGGTGCTCTGGTGCAATTTGACTGACAAGTGATTCCTCATTCATCTCCATCAAATTTTGCATTGTAGGATAAATATGTATACCTTGACTACTACCAATATCCTCCCCTAGTTGAGTTGCACCTTCTTCAACATCGATAGGTTCTTCTTCAATATTGACAGGTTGCTCCTCGATAAGTTTTGTATGACCTTTCATTTGGTCATCCCTTTTACGATCATATTTCCTTGTTCTAGTCCTTTTATTTCTCATTGCTCAAATAGAAGCAAAAATTAAAAAAATTGCAAAGTCACACTCCTCCAGTCACAAAATGCCTTTGTAGCTTCTTTGAAAAAATGCCTCCTAGCTTCAAAAACCCTTATTATTCTGAAATAAGGATTTAATTTTGCAATTGATATTTATTTTCAAATAAAATAAATTTTATATATACCCTTCAAATTGAAAGGGCGGGTCACCCATGCGACTGCTCGCGCATGGCCAACCACTAGGTTGACTTAGCCCAGTTTGACTTGGCCCAGTCCTACTCAACCGAGTTAGACTTGACTGAGTCTACCTATGTGGCATGCCATGTTCGCAGCCAAACCTCCCAAAACACATGAAATAAACAAGTTTTCACTTTTGCTGATTTTTTGTCTGCTCAACTAGACAATGTCAAAAAACTAAAAGTACCCCTTTCTAGATCTCGGAACTATTATTTTTGGCATATAAATTTTATATTGTTTCGACTAGAAAATAGTGAGCAAATTTGTTAAAAACTACGTGTAGGTTATTAAAGATTTCAGAAGTTGTTGATTCAGATAATATAATATAATTCTAAATCAATTCAAAAAAAATTAAATCATAGATAACACTAGAGAAGAGAGTCCTCTTCAATAATATGTAATTTATCTGGTTTTTGGTATAATTTTGATAGGGGAAAAATGGTGGGAGACAAAAAATGTTGATTTCAAGTAAGTTCGACTTTGAATACTTAACGGGAAAAATATACATTGAAAACACTTCTTTCTTTTTTTTTGGCACTAGCTATACATGTCATCTAAAACATATTCTGAAATTGGAGGAAAAAATAATGTTTTACTTATAATGATTTGGCGGGAAGTAAACTCCCTAATTTACAGTATTTTTCACAAAATGAAAAATAGACCTAAAAACTCAAAAAACATATTAATTTTGGTTCAATTTTTTAAAAAAAATTATAGGCATATAATTCATCCTATTTCACACATTTCATCACTTTACATCATCTTCAAATTCTAAACACAAATGTGACTTTTATGCCCTTGGAGTTTTATAGTTTTGGTGTTGTTAACTTTTACCCTTGTAAAAGGGTGACAGATTATTGTGCTTTTACCCATATATGTATTTTGAATGTGTTTGTTTTGTGTGCTGGAAAATTTTGTAGATATATATATTACCTCCTAATCTAAGACAAGGAGATCCCAATTGATTAACCAAAAGGAGACGATCAATGCAAAAAGGAAAGTGTGTTGGATGCGGGGGGAAACACAAAATTTTATTTTCCCACTTCTGGGTTGGTTGTTTCGGGCTCCGAAGTGGTGAATATTAAAAAGATATTTAATATAGGTCCACTTCTAGGAGTATGAGCCTAATTGGAATTTAATTCTCATATGTCAGCCTCTCTAAAAGTTTGTGCCCTAGACTAGTATATAAGGAAGCCTTTCTCCTCTCATTTTCTAAGACTAAGATGGAAGAGGATAATGATATATCATCTACGTATAATCTATCGAAGCGCTTGTCTACTTCCAAGCATCCATTGTTCTACATGATTTCAAGCTTCCAAGTGTTCAATCAAGGTTTTCAAGTCTTCTTCTCAAGCATTCAAGTTCTCCATTGGAGATAAAGGATTCAAGCATTCAAGCCTTTGAAGGGATTTGGTTTAAGCATTCAAGATTCATCATTCAAACCCTAGATCTATCCATTATGGTGGTGTGTCTTCCTTCAAGATCCTTTGTGCATCCTCAAGATTCATTCATTCTTCCTTCAAGGTGGATTCCAAGAATAAAATCATGGAGGTTTTGATTTACATTTATGATTTTTAATGTTGAGTCTAAGCTTTCATATTAACATACTTGTTTACATTTGAAATACAATTGCATATCATAGCTTCATTCTTAGATCTACTTCTACTACTTGCTAGCATTCTCCATTTCAGTTTTGATTTCAATGTTAGTTCCTAAATCATGGTTTGAATAAGGCAAAACCCTGCCCCAACAAACAAAACCATTTTTATTACAGGTATAGGTACAAAATAGTGAATTACAGAGCAGATTCGGATACCCCTTTCAGAAAACTTTTGGGATCAACAAGCATAATTTTTGTCGGAGAAGCGCAAGTCAAGGTCAACATAAAGGGGTACAATTGTGCCCCCATATTTGGGTCAAGCTCAACCTTGCTTAGAAAATCAAATGATTTCTGGGTTTTCTCCATCTCTATGATTTCAGGCCAAGGAAGGTTGTAGAATTTCCAGAAACCCAGTACAGACACCAGAAAACAATAATTTGCAGATCTTCTACATTTCAAGATAAGTGTTTCATTTCATCCTAATCTTTCAGATCTATTTTTTTACTTTAAAATTAATAAATTAGACCCTCTTCCCCTCTTTATCCATAACCAATTGATTCCTTTTTGCATTGATCGTCTCGTTTCGATTAATTTATTGGGACCTCCTTGTCTTGGATTAGGAGGTAATATATATCTACAACATTTTCTACCACACAAAACAAATACATTCAATATATATATATATATATATATA
>MU227433.1:960499-979269 GCA_018584345.1 Thuja plicata | reverse complement strand
TTCTCCAAATTGATCATTAGATTTTCATCATACAATTTCTTGAAAACAATTTTCAAATGCCTAATATGCTCCTCCTTAGTTTTGCTAAAAACTAAAATGTCATCTAGGTAGACAACAACAAACTTACTAATGCATTCTACCAATACCTCGTTCATCAACCTCATAAAAGTTGACGGAGCATTAGACAAACCAAATGGCATTACCAGCCATTCATACAAACCTTCTATAGTTTTGAAGGATATCTTCCATTCATCTCCTTCATTAATTCTGATTTGGTGGTAACCCTCTTGAGATCAATTTTGCTAAAGTACTTTGCGTCCCCTAAACAATCCATTAGGTCTTCAATTCTAGGTATTGGAAACCTATACCTAATGGTGATTCTATTTATGGCTCTAGAATCAGTACAAATTCTTTGAGCTCCTCCTTTCTTAGGTGCTAAAACAGTAGGGACTACACATGGGCTTATGCTCTTTCTAATTAGGCCTTGATCTAATAACTATCTGATTTGTTTGGCTATTTCCTCATTTTGCTGAGGGGTCATCTTATAGGCAGCTTTGTTGGGTAAGGTAGATCCTAGTATGAAGTCAATCTTGTGGCTAACAAGCCTCTTAGGGGGTAGGGGAGTGGGCTGGCCATCATTCACAATATCACTATACTCTTCAAGTATTTCTTTTACCTCCTTTGGTATCTCTGATTTCTTGACAGCAACTTTGTCTTTTGGCTTCAATACTAAAGCAAAACCAACTCCTTCTCCTTCTTCTAGAGTCTTCAAGAACTCCTTCTCACCAACCATGAGCACACTTGGACTTGATTTCTTCGTCTCTCCTTCTTCTATTAGCGACTAAATTTTGAAAGTCACTCCATCTTTCTTGAATGAGTATGCATTCTTGGTTCCATTGTGCATGGCTTGGCTATCAAATTTCCATGGCCTTCCAAGTAGAAGGTGGCATGCATCCATGGGAAGAATGTCACATATAACTCTATCTTTATACTTGCCAATGGTGAACTCTACCCATGCTTGTTCTCCTACAAATAAATGTTGTCCTTTGTTGAGCCATGTAACCTTGTATGGGTTTTCATGTGGAATCCTTTTCAAATTTAACTTGCTGGCTGCCTCTTCACTAATGATATTATCAGTTGAGCTTGAATCAATAATGACTCTACACACCTTTCCTGTAATCTTGCACTTCACTCTAAAGAGTGCTCTCCTTTGGCTTAGTTCTTCTTTGCTTGGCTCTCTGATTAAGGTCCTCCTTATCATGAGGTTCTCACCTTCTTATGATTCTAATGGTACCTTAGATGGCTTGCTGCTGCAACTAGATTCTTCTTGGACATAGTTAACTCTTTTTCCACCTCCTTGAGAAGTAGAACCTTTCTTAGGACACCGATATGTAGGATGTCCAAATTGCTGACAGTTGTAACACTTCATTGAAGAGAAGTAAGATCCTCTTCCTTGGTTATTAGTTCTTCCTCTTGAACTACTATGTGAACCTCTTCCATGGTTATAACCACCTCTTGTGTTACTGAATTCTCCTTGATTCTCAGTGAGTTTGGACTCATTCTAATTTCTTGCTCCATATCCTCCTTTATGACCACTGATGTCTCTTCCCCTTCCTCTACTATTTGAATCTTTCTTCTTCTTGAATTTTTCCTCCACCTTGAGGGCTAGCTGGTAACATTAGTGTACAGTCTTGGGGTTTAAGAGACTAATTTCCTCTTGGATACTCCACTTGATTCCATTCAAGTACCTAGCCACTTTTAGGCTTTCTTCTTCCATCACATGCGACCTTAAGCATAGTTTGTGAAATTTTTAGGTGTAGGAACTGACTTCTAAATCTTTTTGTCTCAGAGTCTGTCTCTTTTTGTGCAACTGCACTTCATAATCATCAGGAAGGTAAGTTTCCTTCATCTTGTCCACCATACCTTTCCAACTGGTTATGGGGTTCTTTCCTTCTTTTTCCCTCTCATCTTGGACAAACTTCCACCATGTGAGAGCAGTTCCTCTCAACCTTGTCTTGGCTATTCTTACTTTCTGAGCTTCGGTCACATTATCACATTCAAAGTGGTTTTCAAGACATTCTATCCATTCCATGATTAATTCTGGTTCCATCTTGCCACTAAATAGAGGCACACCTTCTAAGGACTTACCACTCATTGCCTTCAATGCTTTCAAGAATGGCTCTTCTTGAAGCACGGGGTCTGGCTCTGGAATAATGTCTTCCTCTACCACTGCTTTACCCTTTCCATCAGCTTCTCTCATTCGTTCACTGACTGATGCAATCCTAAGCTATACTTCTTCCAAATTAGTTGCCATTTGAGCTAACTATTCCTTTAGGAGTCTATTCTCCTCCTTTTTCTCTTCCACATCTTTTGTGAGTTCCGCATTGGTCACCATCTGGGATGAGTTGATAGAAGTTTCTATAGATAACATCTAAACAACACATGCCCAAATATTTTAGGGCTCTGATACCAATCTGATGTGGATAGAATTCTTGGTGTTGCTATAGAACCATCTTGGCTATGCTCTGAGATCTTTCTCTTAGATCTCTTAGGGTGTCCACAACCCTAAACTAAGGTAAGTTACTCTCAACTTCACCTCCTCCTCAAGACTCAGTCCCCATCGAAGTTCTTTTCATCTTCTTCTTGTTGAACCTACACAAATAGATTCATTCTTCCCACTTATTCAATGTTTCTTGAACATTGCTTTCATTCTCTTCCCTATCCAAACTAGTACCAAGCTCGCCTAGAGTAAGATCTCCAGACTCTTTTTTGTTGCTTTTCCTACAGAAAACAAAAATGAAACTATGTACAAGGGCTCCTCTTGAGTTCCATCCCAACACATGAATCTTACCATGGATTCAGGAATCTCGAGGGGCCATTACTGGTCACAACCTAGAACGGGTGAAGAAATAAGAACTTACAAAATAGGAAGTAAAGTAACTAATCTACTTGCATGCAAAATGAAAAAAAAAGGTTTATATCCACTAAACACACTATCTGCAACTTCTCATTATTGGAAACAAAACAAAACAATACAATAATTTGCAACTCTGTGATTTCCTGTAGCTTTTCTTTTCTTCAATCCCTACTCTCTCTTCTAGATCTCCAAAATGAAGGCTTTGGATGTTATTAATAACCATTCCTCTCATTGAAATGACCTTAACTACCCACATATTTTCAAGAATCTCTATAGGAACCATTACAAGTGACCATGTTTTCCATAAAAGACAAGATTCACTTTTTACGGGCCGTTACGACTGACATTACTGACCAATAGTAACATAAAACTGACCACCAGTCTAAATAAATGCCAGTGATAACCGATGGTGTTAGCAAATAGTGTTAGCCGATGATGTTAACAAATAGTGATAACTGGCAGTGTTAGAAAATAGTGTTCACCGACGGTGTTAGCAAACAGTGATAACCGACAGTGTTAGCAAACAGTGATAACTGACGGTGTTAGCAAACAGTGTTCACCGACAATCAGGAAACCAACTAAGAAACCTAGCTAGACATGGATTGACCTAGTCATATCCATCTTAGGGAAAACAAATGACCTTATAAGGTCCACACAAACTCTCCTGACTTGGCTAGAGTCAGTACATGCCAGAAATAAGGAGCTAGGGGTTGAGTTAGGTGTGCTCCTGCACCATTGCACCACTCAACTACATCGTGAACATTATTTATATGATATCCCTGATAATCTAGTTGATACTTTCTTAAAGAATGTTTGATACAAGCTCCTGCACCATCATGCTCTCACTTTCCATGTCCACTCTCAAAGAAACTCCAAATATGTGGTATATTTTGGTATTGATGATATCTACATAGTGCATAAAATAGCTTTTCTGATTTAAATTGTGTTGCACATCCATCTAACCAAATGAAATTCTTTTCAATTTTGATGCCTTTGTTTTCCAAATATCCAAAAAATATCTTAAAGCAATGCTCGAAAAATGTATGTCATGCTTTTTATCATCACTACTATAAAATTGATATTATTTCTTTATGACTCGTGCTTGATATGTACTTTCAACACTATCCAAATCTAATTGTGCATGTCGATAACACATGTGTACCATTATAGTGACCTGCTCTATATAGTAGTATTATGCTTCAAGTTGTTTTTGAGAAATAAAAGAGTAATTCTCTGCAAAGTCAACAACAAATAATCTCTAAATTTATCTTAGTATTTGGAACTATCCCGCTTGTCATTTAGAAAAAAAAAACATGATGTATATATGGTTGAATCAATTTACAAAAATTCTCCATAAACGTTGCAACAAGTATCTCCTCCTCTGCATATTCCAACCTTGTTGATTCTTTCCCAACTTTTATTTCAGACTTCATGTACTTGTAACTCTTACATGTTACCATCCTTGTCATGTTATTATCTTCAAGTCTCAAAGGAAATTTATCCAAATCCCTGTATGTTTGACAAGTTCCTCTTATGCAATCTATTTTAGGTATTTCATGATCAATTGATTTGTTACATAAGATTTATGTTATGAATTGGTGTGGACATTTAGGAAAAGCATTTTGACAACAACCAATTTCTTCTATCATATTTCTAAACCCTTGATAATAGAGATCAAATTCAATATTACATCGACAACAACAAGTTTCAAAAGATTTATTTATCTTTACAAAATATGGATTTAATCTTCAAACATTTTTTGTCCAATCTTAATGTTAGGATTTGAATTAAAAAATGATAGATACAATTCATGTTGTGTGGTGTCCAACCAATATTTTGTGTGCTGTAAATATTCCTTAGGCCCAGTCCTCATCTTGATAACATATCTTGTATTTGGTGAAGGATGAGTATGATCATTTCAAAATGTCATAACCAAGTTCCTAATTTTTTCCTTAATCCAATCAGAGCGAGGAGCTCTACACATTAGTGCCCAATTACCTTCCAATGTAGTATCATCCAAATTTATTCTCCTTTTCAAATAATGTTTTATTGTCTTCCTACAGTACCCGATATGAGATGAAAGTGAAGAAATTTGTCTTTTTTGGGACTTGTTTTATTTAAAATATATGTCAGTATCACTCTTCTTGAAATGGACTTATCTATGGATATAGTTGTTTTCTCAATGGAATGCAAACCTTCCTTAACCGTTTAAACAATATTTTTTGTATGTTAGACGATTTTATCTTTTTCAAACTTGCGTCTACACCTAACAATTTTAATGGCTCTTTCAACTCATCTTTAAGAAGTGTAATTGATAATAGTTGGGTTTTTTCAAGTGTATCAAGATTCTCAAATTGTGCAATTATTTTCTTAGACTTTTTATTCAATGCCCTCTTCATAGTATTTATGGGTTGTTTAGCATAATCTCTCAATTTTTCCACATTGATTTCAATTAAATGATCTATTCTTTTATGATTAATTTTTCTCTTCAACTGTTGGGCTGTACTAACATTCTCATATTTTGTTTGTACTTCGACTGCAAAAAAAATTTAAAAAATCTCTTAATAGCTCATCTTAAGGGAACCTTTATGAAATAAGTAGAAACAAGCTCATGTCAAAGGGAATAATTAATAAACTAATGAAAGAGACACATACTTATTTTACCTTGGGATGACCCTTCTCAAAATTTCATTACTTCAACTTGGGATTCCCCTTGTCCAACATTTTCTTCGTCAAAGGATATGTACACAAATTAAAAAAATAATAGTCTTAAGGGGAAAGACCCAAAATGCATATTCACCACAAAGAGACTAAATTGAGAGATTGAGAGAGAGAGAGAGAGAGAGAGAGAGAGAGAGAGAGAGATGCATACTTGTTTGGGATTCTGAAGGTTGTGCTTGTTGAGATTGTGATGAACCTTCTCCAACTTTTGAAGGTTGGGCATGTTGAGCTTGTGATGACCCTTCTCCAACTTCAGGAGGTTGTGCTTCTTGAGCATTTCCTACATATGAATATAAAATTATTAAACAAAAGTCAGAATGAAATTTCCTATGTATAGGGTCCTATTAATCATAAGATAAGCCCCAATAGGTCATATAACCTATCATATGTCCTAATAGGTCTAATTAGGTCCTAATAGGTCTAATTGGGTCTAATTAGGTCCTAAAGGGTCTAATTGGGTCTAATTAGGTGCTAATAGGTCTTAAGGGGTCATATTACTCATAGTGGGTCTAATGAGGTATTAAAGGGTCATATAACCTATCATAGGTCCTAATGTTAGAATAAGAAAAACCCTATTCTCCCAAGAACACCTGCATGCAAACTTGTCACATGGAAGAAGAAAAGTACAGAAGACATGAAAAACTATGGAGGCCAAAAAGCCAGAGGAGACATCATATGCATAAGAAAACAATATATTAACAATATGTTTCTAGAAAGTATAATGAGATGTGAAAACTCTTTATGAAAAAAAAAGAGGTGAATCCTTATAAAAGGAATCACGAAACCCTAAAAGGGAAAACCTAAGGTTAGCTTAAGAAACTAGAGTGAATAGGTGAGTTAGTAATTAGATCATAATGATTTAATTAATAACCCAAGAGACTATTACTCTAACACCCCCCTTAAGATAAGCTTAGGGAGAAGCAAAAACCTAGGAGCCTACTGCAGAAAGCAGGAAAGAAGGGTCCCAGCAACAAGGCCTGATCAGGTACCCAAGTACAAGAAATAAACTAGATGAAGGAAACTAAACCTCCAATCTAGGGAAAGTCCCAAAGAAAGGAACAAGAAAGAGCAAGAAGCATCTCCGAAGCATGAAGCTGTAAACACTGTCAGAAGTAATTGTTGGAAACCCCACTAAAAAAGTGCATGACCAGGTAGAGAAGACAAAGTCTAAAGAGTTGATCAATCAAACCTGGGAAGCAATAGAACCAACAGGAGAACCCCCCCATAATGTTGAATAGGGAGAGGGGTGACAGGAACATTGAAATGCAATGCCAGAAACATCTGCAGAAATAAGAATCAGGGACACCAACAGTGCAATAGAAGTACAAGCATAGGATAAAGGGTAGTGTCACCGACACATAGAATGGGCTAATGTCATGGAAGGTACGCTCACTTGACAAAGGTGGATGAGCACAAAATGGAAAAACATCATAACCCCCCATGGCACTTTATAACTGAGTGCAAGTACAAAAAACACACAAGGTGCTCAAAATCCCAGATATGCAAAAGCAGGCACTTTATCTTAGTGCATTTACAGAAAAAAAAATGCTACAGAGGAGAAGAATACAATGCTCAGAAGTCAGAAAGAAGAGTGAGGCAGAAGATCAAAAGAAGAGATCCCAGGACCTGTAGAACCCAAGTAATCTGCCAGAGTGTGAAAGAGAAAATCTCAGAGGAGAGAGAACCTAGAGTAGAATATAGAAAAAAGACCCCTGCAACTGAAAATTTTACTAAACCAGCTTTTTGATGATATCTGGTTTGCCAAAAATAGAGTCCGGATGAGCTAGATATGGCTCCCAGAAGGCAGAAAATAGACATTGGACTTTGGAAGAAAAAAACACTATCAAAATGGTAGAAAAAAAAACCCCAACCTCCATCATCAAAAAGTGCTCGAAAAGAGCTTTCTGATGATATAAAGAAGTTGGAAAAATAACCATGTATGCTCAAGATAGAGCAAAAACAGTGTGGGAGGGTCAAAAAGGCCACAAAATCAGGTTTTAAGCCCCTGGGGCTGAAAAATCTCTAGCCACTGGGCGTATGGCGCACACAGGGGGCTGGGGCTAAGGCCTCGATCACCCATGTGACCACTGCTAGAGGGAAAAGGGGACCGCGGGGCTAAAGGTGGCCGGTGCAGCGGCGGCCGGGCGGTGCAGCGGAGGCGGCCGGGTGTTGCGACGGTGGCGGCGGGTCCCGATGGCGACGTGGTGGCTGGCAGGTGGCACGCGGGCCGGGGGTGACACGGTGGTGGTGTTGGGGTGACGTGGTGGTGACGCGCTCTAGCAACACCAAAAATATTTTTAAAAATGTGATGTTTAAAATTTTTTTAATTTTTCGCCTAGTTTTTCAAGTCGTATGGTCTAGGAGGTCGATTTTTTCCCTCTGGGGTCACTATGACCAAAACCAGTGAATTTTATAGGTATTTCAACTCTCCCAGGCCTTCTGAATGCAATGGAAGAGTCTATTTTTGCTCAAACAACTCCAGAAAAATGGTGCCTCCTTCAAAGTGACAGAAAACCCTAGATAAGCTGTGGCTGTCATCTTCAAATCGCAGCTTCAAAAACCTTCAAACCTGCTTCAAAAACACCAGAATGGGCAGCAATAAGGGAGCTCTAATACCATGTTAGAATAGGAAAAACCCTATTCTCCCAAGAACACCTGCATGCAAACCTGTCACATGGAAGAAACAAAGTACAAAAGACAGGAAAAACTATGGAGGCCAAAAATCCAGAGGAGACATCATATGCATAAGAAAACAATATATTAACAATATGTTTCTAGAAAGTATAATGAGATGTGAAAACTCCTTATGAAAAATAAAGAGGTGAATCCTTATAAAAGGAATCACGAAACCCTAAAAGGGAAAACCTAAGGTTAGCTTAAGCAACTAGAGTGAATAGGTGAGTTAGTAATTAGATCATAATGATTTAATTAATAACCCAAGAGACTATTACTCTAACACCTAATAGGTACAATTAGGTCTAATTAGGTCCTAATAGGTCTAATTGGGTCTAATTAGGTCTTAAGGGGTCTAATTAGGTGTTAATAGGTCTTAAGGGGTCATATTACTCATAGTGGGTCTAATGGGGTCATATAACCTATCATAGGTCCTAATAGGTATAATTAGGTCCTAATAGGTCTAATTGGGTCTAATTAGGTCCTAAGAGGTCTAATTGGGTCTAATTAGGTGCTAATAGGTCTTAAGGGGTCATATTACTCATAATGGGTCTAATGAGGTCTTAAGGGGCCATATAACCTATCATAGGTCCTAATAGGTACTAATTGGGTCTAATTAGGTCCTAATATGTCTAGTTGGGTCTAATCAGGTGCTAATAGGTCTTAAGGGGTCATATTACTCATAGTGGGTCTAATGGGGTCTTAAGGGGTCATATAACCTATCATAGGTTTAATTGGGTGTAATTAGTTCCTAATAGGTCTAATTTGGTCCAATTAAGTCCTAATAGGTATAATTAGGTCTAATTAGGTCCTAATAGGTCTAATTGGGTCTAATTAGGTCCTATAGGGTCTAATTGGACTAATTAGGTGCTAATAGGTCTTAAGGGGTCATATTACTCATAGTGGGTCTAATGAGGTCTTAAGGGGTCATATAACCTATCATAGGTCTTAATAGGTAAAATTAGGTCCTAATAGGTCTAATTGGATCTAATTAGGTCATAAGGGGTCTAATTGGGTCTAATTAGGTGCTAATGGGTCTTAAGGGGTCATATTACTCATAGTGGGTCTAATGGGCTCTTAAGGGGTCATATAAGCTATCACAGGTCCTAATAGGTATAATTAGGTCTAATTAGGTCCTAAGGGGTACAATTGGGTCTAATTAGGTACTAATGGGTCTTAAGGGGTCATATTAATGATAGTGGGTCTAATGAGCTCTTAAGGGCCATATAACCTATCATAGGTCCTAATAGGTCTAATTAGGTCTAATTAAGTCCTAATAGGTATGATTAGGTCTAATTGGGTCTAATTGGGTCCTAATAGGTCTAATTGGGTCTAATTAGGTTTTAATAGGTGTTAAGGGGTCATATTACTCATAATGGGTCTAATGGGGTCTTAAGGGGTCATATAACCTATCATAGGTTTAATTGGGTATAATTAGGTCCTAATAGGTCTAATTGGGTCTAATTTAGTCCTAATAGGTATAATTAGGTCTATTTAGATCCTAATAGGTCTAATTGGGTCTAATTAGGTGCTAATAGGTCTTAAGGGGTCATATTACTCATAGTGATTCTAATGGGGTCTTAAGGGGTCATATAATCTAGATCATGGGTCCTAATAGGTCTAATTGGGTCTATTTAGGTTCTAATAGGTCTAATTGGGTATAATAGGTCCTAATAGGTCTAACTGGGTATAATTAGGTGCTAATAGGTCTTAACAGGTCATATTACTCATAGTGGGTCTAATGAGGTCTTAAGGGGTCATATAACCTATCATAGGTCCTAATAGGTTTGATTAGGTCTAATTAGGTCATAATAGGTCTTATGGGTCTAATTAGGTCCTAATAGGTCTAATTGGGTCTAATTAAGTCCTAATACATGTCCATAAACAAGCCCTTGATTATGTACTATTACTATTCAATATTAGTTCCTATTACTCACATGTATTAGGTACATTAATTAGTATAATTAGGTATAATTACATCTTGTTAGGTCTTATTAGGGGTTAATTAGTCTAATTAGGCCTTAGGGGTTATATTATCCATATTATTTCTAATTACGTCTTAAGGGGTCCTATTACTCATATTAGGTATACTTAGGACTAGTTACGTGTCTTATTAGGTCTAACTAGGTCTAATTATGTCTAAGGCCCATCCTATTAATTATATTAGGTCCTAATTTGGGTCTTACTACTCGTATTAGGTCCTAAATCATCAAATATTACTCATATTAGGTCCTAATAGGTTGAACATTAGGTCTTAAGGGGTCTAATTAGCTATATAATTATGTCTTCTTAGTCTTATTAGGTCTAATTAGTCTTATCTAGGTCTTATTAGCCTTATTTAGGTCTTATTAGATCTAATTAGTCTTAATTAAGTTTAATTAGGTCTTCTTTATCAAATTAGGTCTAATTAGGTATTGCAACATCATGCTTACATATTTCATTAAGACAAGTCCTAACCATCAACTTAAAATATCCAGAGAGAGAGATACCTTGTTTCCTACGATAATATATTTCACATGCTTCTTAACATAGTCTTTGTTCAGTCTCTTCTGAATAATTTCGTGTACTATTATTTAGCCTTCTCTTTTTATTTCCCATCACTTTGCAAAATTGTTCCACTAAATTTTGACAAAATTTGGAAAAATACAATTTCAAAAGTCTTCCTTCTCTAAAATGTGAATTATTTTGCAGATTTCGAATCAATAAGATGAGGAAAACATATATTTATTTATATGTAATCGTTATTAACCCAAAACGATACCAAATTGGCCGACACAGGTTTCTATCGAAAGTCATTTGTAACTTTCTATCGAAAGTAATTTTCTAAATGGCTTAACCCGCGTTAAAACAATCAATTACTTTTGAAAGAAAGTACTTTCTATCAAAATTACTTAATTTTGATCAAAAATACTTTCTATCAAAAGTCCCTGAGTAAGGGCAATTTGTAGAGTTTTACAAAGTTTTGAAGATTTCATGGCTTCGGGGCTCAATCCCAGGGATCAAATGGAACAAAAAGGAGTGTCCTTTTGCATAGCACAAGTACTCTAAACGAGCTTTCTAATGATTATAGATTTGACAATTTTTTAGTTTATTATGTATATGTTTTTTGACGTTAATCGAATGTAGGCTTTTTTTATCAAATACAAACCTCAAAATGAAAATATTGTGCTTCCTTATATATTTTCTATCAGCTAACCCTTGCACCTCTTTCGGTGCAAGCGCTAGTTGTTAGATTTTGGAGGTCTTCTTAGTATCAATATTTCTAGAGTTTTATTGTCTATTAAATAGTAATAACTAACGTAATGGAGTGCCTATGGTTTGTAAGTCACTTGTTAATCAAAATATAAGTACTTACTGATATTGTAGGTAAGTTCTAGTAATAGATAGTTGAGTAGCATATTTAATAGGGTAAGAGACTTATATAAATATGTCAAAATATTGTGTTTGTTTTAATTTCATATTGAGATATATTGTGGAATGGTTTGGATCTAATGAAGAGTATTGTGTGGCATTGTTCTATTTTAATGGTTTGATCTATTTTTTGGATATTATTTGAGCATTTTTATTATTGAGTTACGAGATCTCTCTTTTATTATTAAGTTACTTTTATTGATTGTATTATTTATTTTTTGAGTCTCTCCTAAATTCAAAAATTGGTTTTCCACTTGGCTCCATGTTGCAATGTCTCACCTTTTTGCAACTTGGTTGTGGATATTCTAGTTTCTGATAATGGTGCATCCATGTTTGGTGTGCCTACTTCTCAACCCTTGGTTTCTCTAGTGACAAGGTTGTTTACCCCTACCTCTTGGTCTTTAATGGATAATTCTAGTCCTCTCATGTTTTTGATTTTGTGGCTCTTGTAATTGTTGTCTCTAGGCTAGCCACCACCTCGCCACTTAAAGCCTCCTTTTCTGACCTACTATGTAACCCCTTTGGTGGTGCTCCTATGATTTTAGGTTGAACCCATAAGTGCCTCCCCTAATCCCCTACAACCCCTTGTGGTGATTCTAGATTACGAGATGGTTGATAGTATCCCTTTTTTTAGAGAAAAGGCATGGTTTATATGTTTAGCCATTTATGGAAAACACTTTCAGACTTGCATAAATAGATTAAAGATTGTGCTCAAAAGGGACATGCCTCCTATAAATTTAGACCCACTCATGTCCTCAGTATAGTACAGGGACATGGGGACAAATTTTTGCCATCCCCAACGATGTTTCATAATGGGCAAATTGGGTACCATCCCTGAAAGGTCACTTTTAGAGCAGCAGGGTATGGTGGTATGAATAGAAGTCCCCAGGATGGCCAAGGGATGGTTAGAAGTCCCCTACCCATACTGGGGACTTCTGGTTATCCCCTATGGCCCAAGTCATTTTGGACTGCTAGTGTTAAAAAAAATAAGACATTTTTAAATTTGAAAAAAAGTCTGGTTGGCCCACAAGGACACCCAAACCACATTTAACAATACAAAAACCTAATCTAAGCATAAAATAACCAAAAAGAAGAAAAATAAATTTATTTTCACATTCACAAAGGAGAAGAACAACAAGAGAAGGAGTAGTCGGTCAAGGAGTGAACAATAGTTGAAAGGGGAGGTTAGGGCATCAAACTTACTTGATTTAGACTCTTAGACCTACCATTTATTGATTATGGATAATTATATATTATTCCAGACTTCTATGTTTACCATTTAGTAGTTTATTTATAATTTTTGCATTTTAATATTTTATGTCATTTCATGGTTGAAATTTGGAGCCTTCGGGTATTTTTCTAAATGTATGTCATATATTAACAATGAAAGCATTCAAATTTTTCAATTTGGCTTACCGATTCACATAATTCAAGTCTAATGCTATTTAAATTAAGCTTTTAAAATGTTTATGATGATTTATTTATCAATGTTATGATATGCATATTTGAAATTTATCTCTATATAAAAATTTCTCTATATTTTTAATAGTTATCCGCTACCATTTGTTAGTAATTGTAACCACCTGGATTTGGTCTACTCTGACCATAGACTCTATTTTCCCCAAGTGTGATCATACCCCCAATTATGTTCAGACAACTCTTCAATCGACTGACATAATTCATTCAAATTAGATTTAATCTCCTAAGTGATCTAATCACTAAATTTTATTAATCACCTTAGCCAATCAAATCAAATCAATTCAATTCAAAACAATTCAAATCAATACCTGGCTAAGGTAATTAATTTAAAAGGAATTAAATAAATCCCTATTTATATCAAATCACTTGCAAAAAGCCTATCTTCTAGCCTAAATTAATCTAATTAAATGGCTATAGTCCTAATTAATTATCTAAAGCAATAAAAAGCTTAAAATAATTAATATTGTTATTTTTAAATGAATATATTTAATATAATTCATTTCATTAATATTCCCCTAAACCCCAACCTAACCTACCTCAACCACCTTGACCCTAGGTTCAAACTCATCCCAACCTATTCACCCCATGCTAAATCTTATCCTAATCCTAATCCCATTCTAACCCACCTCCTAATGATGTCACATTCCTAAAAATGTGATTAGGAACTCAACCCACTTGAGAAATTCAACTTTCTCAAGCTTGACTCCCTCTAAGTCCACCTTCTCAAGCTTGCCTCTTACACCCTCACCATGCTTCTTAAAGGCTCCCATTAATGCCTTATTAATGGAGATTCCTCAAGCCCGTGACTCATGAATGCCTTTGGCACTTATTCCTCTTACACCTCATTAATGGGTTTTACAACTCCATTAATGACCCTTGTCCCCCTCTCTCTCCTTATTTCTTCTATAAATAGAAGGAGTTTTTGAGCTCAAATAAGCCTGAATTTTAGATTGAAAATATATTGTTATGCTGTTAGTATTTATATAGATTCATGTTTCATTTTAGTTTCCATGTTCATGCATTGTTATAATCTTGATTTCTAGAACTAGAATGCATGTTATTTAGATATTTTTCTTATTTATAGAATCTTTCATGCTAGGTTGTATATGTCACTGGAAAAGTTATAATCTGAGGGCTATTATGTTGTTTTTCACACTCCTCCTAGTTATAAAGAAATAGATCAATTTTAGTGGATTTCCATGCTTTACTAACCCTATTTTCACTAACATAATGATCTATTGAAGTGGTGTGTCGCAGGTAATAGGTGCACTATTTCACACATACATTTCTAGCACCCACTGTGGGGCTCGATTCTGGATTTTGCCTCATTATAACTCTGCTTTTCACTAATTTATCTTCCCAATTTTTAGGTCCAAAGTTGTTTCTGGTAGCAGAAGCTCGTATCCAGGATGCGCCCTCGCACCACAGAAATCAAGGCTCACATCTGGGATTTTCTAGGTCATTTTCTGTATAGGCTCACATCTGGTGAACATTCTGTCACATCTAGTAGCAGAGGCTCGCATCTGGTTTGTTGCATCATTTCCTATAATTTTAGGATCACATCTGGTTGAAATTTTTGTGAACTTCATTTCCTAACCCCTAACACTTTAACCAGTTGTTGATTTGATATTCTAATAGCCTAACGAGTGCTTGCAGGTTGTTGATAAGGAAGTAAGAAGACTTGGCTAACGTGTGTGTTTGCAGGTGTTTTTTGAACTGATTTCAATACTAACCATTTACAAATATTTTTCAGAACTTAAAATATTTTCTCAACACTTGTTAAATCAACCAGATTATTATGCTCTTTTCCATTAAGGAAAATCATAATATCATACGTCGGTTTAACACTTGTAAAGGAATATAGGGATAAATGGACCAACAAACTCACACTTTAATTCATTTTGGAAATCAGTAATTGAACAAGCAAATCATTAAATCTTGTGGGATAATTGAACAAGTTACATTGTTTAATTCATTTTGGGATTTGAAATTGAACAAGCAAATCACTTAACATTGCAGATAATTGAACAAAACAAATTTGCTTTCACGCATCCTATTTTCATTAACTTAGGAATATCTAAATCAAGCTCAACATAGCTTGAAGGAATGAACATTGATTTACATATTTTGGGAGAAAATGACATGGATTAGGAGAGTATGCTCGTTTTCTTTTGAAGAATTAGAAATCTAGACATCCTACACTCGCCAATCCTTTGTATGCTTATTTAACAGTAGAGGGCCTGCTGGTGGAGGAAAAACACTTCTAAGAACAACCCAAGTGAGGATAGGTTTTACGCCAACCCTTCCAACTCACTATAAATAATTGCTTCCTCGTAGGCCAAAGCCTTAGAAGATGGAGCTAAATTTATTCTAGGAATTTTGACATCATTCCTTGAACATGCTTGGGTATGTGTAGAGCGGAGCCACTTGAATCTTTCTTGTGAGACTACACATATTTGAGTACTCATAGGGCTATACACCTCAATTTTTTCTTGTGCAATTCTATGGGAGACAGTTTTGAATGGATTTCCCCATCATAAACAACAAACTTTGTAGACAAACTACCCGATTCATCCCCAAAAGGGTGATAATCCTTGTGCAAGGCAAAAAGTAATTGCCCCAAGACACTTGTCATATCGTGCCCTCACTTGCATTTGGAGTCGGCTAATACAACATCAAGACTGGAGCCATTGTGTGGTTGGTGATGGCTATATTATAATTAGCATTTGAGTGTGTACCTAAGTCAACAAGCAAGGATTTTCATCCTCCACCTAGAAAATAGGTCATAAGGATGTGTTTGTTCCCCTAACAATGCAAATTTTCTTGATGTATCAAAAAGATCACTAACAAGATAAAATCCTTCAAAACAAGAAACAAACTTCAATCCTTGGTCTACACATGTGTTTTTCACTCATCAACAAACCTCTGAATATGATCACATATCAAACAAACTTCATGCACTTCCAAAACAAAATTTTCAAAATTGGCAAAATCTGACAAAGACATCAGAAACTCGCATCCCAGATTTCCTGTCTCATATTTGGTATCCTGGCTCATATCTAGTATAGTGGCTCGCATATGGTAAAAATATCATCACATCTAGGGTTAAATCTCACATCCAGGGTCATTAGCAGCTCGCATACTATATTTCTTAGCTCGCATCTAGGGGCTCACATCTAGGACAGTGGGCACTTGCAGAATAGTTTCTCAAGAAAACTTAGTTGATTTGGATACCCTTTTGGCTCTTTAGTCTTTTCTAGTTTCCCTGTGGCTATGTCAAAACACTTTTTTAGATGTCTACCTTGCATGTCCTGTCAATCTCTCACAATCAGTCTCAATACGTGTGGTCTATCCACTTATTACAACAACTTGATTCCTAGCTCACTATTAGGGCATTCTAACCCTCTAATGTTGGAATCATTTACTTCCACCAAAACACAAATGATACTTCCAACTAGACACACTCACTTGAACGATTTGGGATACTACCTGACACTATCGGAAAACTTTGACAAAATTGAGATACATATACATGGTTAGCACAAGACGCAACAAGTACATGTCTAAAAGATCGAAAGTACTTCCTAAATCACTAAACTTTCAAGGACAAACATCTTGCAATTCCCTACTCGATCTTGACTCTCCAGAAATGGACAGATCCACTCATGGATGGAGTGAGGCTTTTGATGAATATGACAATAGAAAAAACCAAAAGCACGAAGATATCAATGAAGTTGAAGAACCCACATTTGACCATCCTAGATTTGAATCAGTCAGTGAGGAAGACATCACTGAAGAAGAGTTCAATAAACTCAAACAGAGTAGTAAGTTCCACAAGATAATGGAAAAGATGATTAACAAAGATAAAGAGAAATACTTTATCCATCTAGCATCCACTGGCGTAAATTTACCTAAGGATTATAATGTGGAACAACTAAAGGAGAAGGAAGTGCCAACTCCTATATCTATTCTCGCCAAAGAACTCACCTTGATGCAAACAGAGTTTGCAACTCTCAAATAAGAGAAGGCTAAACCCAAGACAAAATACTCTGTGGACTCCATTTATCCATTTCCTTTCAACAAAAGTATTACTATGGTCCCATTACCTCCTAACATGGCAAGATCAAAATATGACAAGTATACGGGAGAGACTGACCCACATGACCATGTGAGAGAGTTTTGTGCTTTGATCAGCATAGAGTACATGCATGAACCTACATACCTCATGCAGATTTTTCCTGGAAGTCTAGGAGGCAATGCCATGGAATGGTTCTCAAATATTACACCTAAGGTAAAAAATTTTGAGGAGTTAATTCAACAATTTATTCAACATTACTCCTATAATATACAATATGATGTGACTATGATGGATTTGTGCAACACTAAACAAAAGACTAGCGAATCCTTTACACACTTTCTACAAAGGTGGAGGAAAATCTTTGCACGGTATTCAAGAGCTATTCCCGAATTTGAGAAAATGGAAATCTTTGTCAATAACTTGGTACCTGAGTTAAACTACACATTGCAAATGCAAGACTCCCCTAGCTTTGATAGGATGATCAAAAATTCCATCCGTATCGAAAAAGTTATGGTAAAAAAGGGAGAGATTACTCTTCAAAATAAAAACAAATCTAACAACTCCTACTCCAAACCTAAATGGTGGAAGCAAAACAAAAATATTGTCAACGATGGAGTAGTAGATGCCTCTAATGTCAATTCTAAACCTGAGGTATTCAATCTGACTAACAACATGCAAGCAAGCAAAGTTGCCAAGGTAACGACCCCCATGCCCAAAGAAAACAATAATAATAGCAAGGGTCGGCCATGGACTGAAAGAATTGATCAAACTCAATTCTACACAACCCAAGAAACTCTGTTTGCCAATAACCTATCGCAAGAGAAGAAAAGATAGAGACAGAATAATATTGCTCTCAAAATGTGAGAAAAATGTATATCAGAATGAAGAAAAAGTACAAGACTCAACCTTATAAAGGTGAGAAATAAACCCTAAAGGAAAGAACTAGGTTGCACATTATTAATTAATAATTAATTAATAATGCACCTAAGAGACGCTTAAGCAACTAGAGTAAAAGGAAATAATACTCTAACACCCCCCTTAAGCTGAATGCAGGGAGAAAGATGACCTAGCAAAAAACTATGAAAGCAAGAAATGGGTCCCGGCAACAAGGCCTGATCAGGTACCTAGTACAAGGAAATCTCTGTAAACCGGAGACAAAGGAGAAAACCCAGTGGGAAAAACTCCTCTCCAAAAAGAGATATAAAAGCAAGCAAAGACAGAAGGAGTGACTTCAAGAGACTCTCTCAAAGCCAGTAGTACAATGCGTGCTGCCAACCCCCCCGAGAGAGAGGGTCAAGGCTCCAAAGCCCCCCCAGAAAGAAGGAACCCCGGGAGCAATGAACAAATCACTGTGACTCCAATGTAGAGGAGTGAAAGTCAGTGGGTGCTGAAGAGGTGACCTCGAAAGATGAGGTGTCACTGGAAGGCCGAGCTGATGCTCAAATGAGAAGACATGAGGATCCTGAAAGGGAATCCCCAATGCAAGTGGTA
>MU227433.1:888953-958255 GCA_018584345.1 Thuja plicata | reverse complement strand
GGGGCGGGGGGGGGGGGGGGGGGGGGGCGGGCCACGGGCGGTGCGGCGGCGCTGGAGTGTCGCCGGGGTGGCGCGGCGGTGGCGCTCTGGCGGCGCCCTAAAACAACCAAAAACCGCACGGAAAATGAGATTTTTTAAAATATTTTTTTTCGTTTTGCGTGTCGTACGGCCCTTGAAGGGCAAAAATTTTTTTTCTAGATGCTCCGGAGGCTAAATAGGTCAAATTTTATATCAAAATTCACCGGATCGGTCCTCTGAATTCATTGGAGAGGTCTGTTTGGGCCCAAGATTCCTCTAAAAAATATTTTTCCAGATCCAACCAGAAACTACGGCTGAAAGAAGAAACCCTTGAAGCTCCAAAAAAAATCTTCAAATCAGGAACAGGCGGCCACAGATCTGAGCTCTGATACCATGAAAGAATTGATCAAACTCAATTCTACACAACCCAAGAAACTCTGTTTGCCAATAACCTGTCGCAAGAGAAGAAAAGATAGAGACAGAAGAATATTGCTCTCAAAATGTGAGAAAAATGTATATCAGAATGAAGAAAAAGTACAAGGCTCAACCTTATAAAGGTGAGAAAGAAACCCTAAAGGAAAGAACTAGGTTGCACATTATTAATTAATAATTAATTAATAATGCACCTAAGAGACGCTTAAGCAACTAGAGTAAAAGGAAATAATACTTTAACATGGACTTCAAAAATGCAAAGAACATTCACTCCTTTGGGAGAGCCTCTCAAGACTATTTTGAAGACACTATTAGACAACAAAGTTCTCACAATCCCAGAGTCCAAACCATGAGAACCAACGGTCAAACCATGGTGGTGGGATGATAATTCTTACTGTGTCTTTCACAAAAACAAAGGACACAAGACTAACAACTGTCTTAAACTCAAACATGTTATTCAAGACCTCATTGAAGGAGGCAAGATCAAAGTGGAAGGACACACTACCTATGAAGATCATACAACATTTAGCAAACTATTCCCTAATTATGAGAAAGGGGAAGCATCTAAAGGAAAATGCAATGAAGTAAACTACACCTAGTCCAATAATGATAACATGATCAATATGTTAGACATTAAAACTGAATCAGTTAATGTGATCATAATGAAATGTATTTCTTTCCAATCGAATGCGGTGACTCAGAGACAAGCACACATCACGATTGAAGGATCCAATTCCTTGTCAAAACCAACATCAACGTCTAAGGTTCCAATTGTTACCATCCCCAAACCAGTAGCAAAACATGTGGTTACTATTCCCACAGCAAACTATGACTTGGTGGACCAATTGCAATGAACCTCTGCTAAAATTTCCATTTTTGAGTTGCTTAAAATATCCACCGTGCATAGGGAAATCCTGGAACAAGCCCTACATGCCGAAAATGTCCCAAAGGACCTTGATATAGACAAATTCTAAGCAATGGTTAATCACATCTCAGCACCACATTATCTCTCTTAATTTGAAGAAGATGATAAATCATTGACACATCCATATAATCAACCCCTTCATATTGAAGTCCTCATTCATAAATCCCGTGTTAGATGTGTATTGATAGGTGGAGGCACAGGATTGAATATTTGTACCCTTAATCTAATCAAGAAATTGGGGCTTTCAGAACAGACCATTGAATCTAGAAGAAAAATCACTATCAAATCTTATGATGAGGAAGAAAGATCCTCTAAAGGTCTTATTGTTCTACCCATTAGAGTCGGGCCGATTGAAAGAAATGTCATATGTCAAGTTCTGGACCTCCTAGCCTACAACATCCTATTAGGGAGACCATGGATACACAAAATGCAAGCTGTGCTGTCTACTTACCACCAGTGTATCAAGTTCCCACATAATGGGGTGGAAGTGACAATTCCTGTAGATGCTAATTATACTTGCAACAATATAAAGGTAGGTAGTATGATTCCACATAATAAGGAAGCTATGGATGAGATTGCTCCTGAGACTACCAAAGACATGGTGATGAAGAGTTTTGGAAAGACCTTAAAATTTGAAGAAATGGGTATGGGAGAATACAAGCTAGACATGACTCTGTCACTGACATAATTACCAATATCACCAAGATCCTATGAAAGACCCTCCTCATCTTTCACACCTGCCACATGTAAAGAGCCATAAATTCACAAGGCCATAGGCATGGTTAAGGCATCCACATCTTCTTTAGATAACATAGAAGAACATGCAGTCTTGGACTAGCTTTACAAAGGAGAACCAAAGGAAGCTAAGGTCAAACATGTAGAAATATCCCCAGAGCAGTATGGTAAAGGATACGACCTCCTCAAAAAAATGGGATACAAAGGAAAAGGACCTCTAAGCACCACAGTGAGAGGACTTATTGAGACTTTGCACATGGAGTTCAGGAATACCAGAGACAAAATGGGACTAGGTTTCAATAATGAATCTAACAAACTTGCTTCAAAAGATAGCCCGGTCTCTGACAAAGAGAGTGATCAAACAGAAGAGACAAAACTAGAATAGTGGTCTTACAAAAGATTATTACATGTTGGCACAGAGAATCCTAACTATCAAGGAGAGCACTATATACCAAGCTTTGAGGTACCATAATATATTCACATACCTTTGTTAGCACAAGATCCTATTCAAGAGGTAGGAGAAACAACAAAAGATGATCCAGAGGTACCATTAATAGCAACATTTACTAAAGACACACCTCGACAACAGGATTTACATCCTAACTGGGGGCAGTTAGTCACAATCACACATGTCCTTGATTTACCACACTTTGATCCACAGGTGGATAATCGAGTACATCAGATAACTATTGCAGAATTCTTAAATAAGCCAGATGATGAAATAACAGACTCTCATGATTATGAATGGCACAAACTATCTGTCACCATAGAGGACATTGAAATCGATGTGGTTCACATGTTTGTAGCTCCATCAGCACCCAACGAACATTCTAACACTACTCCCAACAATATTGATATTCCTGACGTAGAGGAAGAGTTCCTTCCCCCAATCATTGATGGAGAGACTGGTGTTATCATAAGTCTAGAAGAACTTCAGAGGCTACAAGCAAGAAGCCTCCTTTTATGAAGAGATGATGATGAAAGTCCTACTGACAAGTCACTAGAGTTTGGTCCACATATAACTAACAACAACCCTTTTAATGATGATCTAACCCTTATTGATCTAAACATCGAAGAACTTAACTTCACAGAAAATGTCATGTCAGTTAATAGTCTTGACGCTAACGCGATGCTGTCCTTCCCAAAAATTGACTCCTTATCTTTGATAAATCTAGATCTAATTGATTGGACTAATACAAATCCTACTCCTATCCTCTACTTTCCCAATGAGTACACCTTGGATTTCTATCTAAATTCTTGTGAACCTTACCCTTCTTCCACCAATGCAAGGAGCGTGAACATGTCATAGGAGGATATAAGTTTCTCAGTCAAAAATTGAAAAATAAAAGAAAAAAGAGAATTGACAGTGAAAACCACATTGTGGTAGTATCACATCCTAAAATAGTAAAAACAAAATATGTATCTAATGGTGAAAACCTCTCAGAGGAACCAAAGGATGAGATTCTTGATATCCTCCCTGAGCACTTTCAAGAAAGGTCTTTAATTCTGATAGAACCAACACAGCCAGTTAATTTGGGAACAGCTGAAGATCCTCAAATAATACACCTAGCACAATCTCTGTCAGAAGAAGAAAAGACACAATTCACCAAGTTCCTGAAAGAGAAAAATATCAACTTTGCATGGTCTTATATAGATATGCCTGGATTGGATCTTGAATTGATAATGCACCACTTGTCTATAGCTCCTAGGATCAAACCTGTGAAACAAAAACTAAGAAAGATGCATCCTCATGTTGCATTGCTAGTAAAAGTAGAGCTAGAGAAATTATTGAAAGTTGGATTTATCAGAGTCATTGCTTACGCAGGATGGATCTCCAATGTGGTCCCAGTGTCTAAATCAGATAAATCTATCAGGATATGCATAGACTTCAGAGACTTAAACAAGGCATGTCCTAAAGATGACTTCCCCCTGCCTAATATTGATATGATCATAGACCTCACATCAGGCTACCAAATGTATTCATTAATGGATGGTTTCTCAGGCGATAATCGGATAAAAATTGCCCTCGGGGATCAAGAGAAAACCGCATTTACATGGGCATGAGGCACATTTTTCTAGAACATCATGCCATTTGGGGTTAAAGAATGTTGGTTCTACATATCAAAGAGCAATGACCACTATATTCCATGATATGATGCATAAGAACATTGAGGATTGCGTGGATGATACCTTAGCTAAATCAAAAGAATAGAGTACTCATGTTGATGACTTAAGGAAGATATTGGATCGAATGGAGCAATTTCAACTCAGGCTCAATCCAAAGAAATGTGCCTTGGGGTCCAATCAGGAAAGCTCTTACAATTTATTGTCTTAGCGAAAGGAATTGAGGTATATCCTACAAAAGTCAAGGCTATACTAGAGATGACTCCTCCACGCAACATTAGTCAAATGAGAACATTACAAGGGAGACTTCAATCAATCAGAAGGTTCATATCACAACTTGCTGACATAGCAGAACCCTTTACCAAAATTCTACATAAAGGGGTCATCTTCAAATGGGATGAACACTGTGAAGCCAACTTCAGAGAATTAAAAGAATACCTGGCTACTCCTCCTATTCTTATGGCACCCATCCATGGAAGGCCATTACTCCTGTATATTTCAGCTACAGCCACATCACTAAGAGTATTGCTAGCACAAGAGGATGAAACTAAGAAAGAAATAGCAATCTACTACATCAGTAGAACACTAGTCTCCTATGAACTCAATTACAACATAATTGAAAAAGCATGCTTAGCAGTTGTCTTTGCATCACAAAAATTGAGACATTACATGCTGTCACATACAATAAGGCTCATTGCAAAAATAGATCCTTTGAAGAACCTCCTAAGCAAGACAACATTAACAAGACCTCTGGAAAAATGGGTCCTCATTCTAAGTGAATTTGACATTGAGTATGTGGATAGGAGGGCTATTAAAGGACAAGTCCTTGCAGATCAATTAGCTGATTCACTGCTCCAAGATGATGAACCTTTAAAGATTGAATTCCCTGATGAGACAATCATGCATCTCACTGAGTATCCATGGAAGATGTACTTTGATGGTTCTTTCACACAACAAGGCTTTGGAGTAGGAGTTTTGTTCATAACTCCTCAAGGCTACAAGATACCCAAGTCTTACAAGTTGATGTTTCCATGCACAAACAACATTTCTGAATATGAAGCATTGGTAAATGGTCTTAAACTTTCTATGGAGTGGAATATTGTAGAGTTACACGAGTATGGTGACTCCCGGCTCATTATTAATCAAGTCAACAGAGATTATCAGACAAAAGATGAGAAATTGACACCCTACAAACAACTGGTTGATGACTTAAATAAGTACTTTATCTTTATCACATTCCAGTAGATCCCCAGAACAGAGAACAAAGTTGCAGATGCTATGGCTACCTTGGCATCCATGTTACAATTGGAGGAACATCAATTCTACTATGACTCTTTGGTGGAAGAATTATCCTATCCAGCCTTTGATACCCCTGAAAACCAAGTAATCTGTGCTTTGAACACCTCAGACCAATCTTGGTATGCTAATATTATTGCTTACCTAGCTGACCAAACCATTCCCAATGATCTATCCTAAAATGAGAAAAGAGTGTTGATTAGGACAGCATCATGTTATGTCCTCATAACTAATAACTTATATCGACGAGGTCTCGACGGTACACTTCTTAGATATTTAGAACTCGAAGAGTCGAATTGCGCATTAAAATAAGTGCATGAAGGTGTATGTGGATCACATTCAAATGGCTATTCACTAGCAAAGAAGCTTCTTAGAGTAGGCTATTACTGGCCTACCATGGAAAAAGATGCTATTCAATTTTCAAAAACATGTCATAAATGCCAAACACATGGAAACCTCATCCATGCTCCTGCCAAAGAACGTATACCTTTTATAACACATTGGCCATTTAAGCAATGGGCCTTTGACTTGGTTGGACAAATATATCCCAATTCTTCAAATGGACACAAGTTCATCATTATGGCTACTGAGTATTTCATGAAGTGGGTTGAGGCCATGCTGCTAATCAAATCCACTGGCAAATAGGTGGCTATGTTCATTTTAAACTACATTATCTGTAGATATGGGATACCCTCTTCAATTATAACAGACAATGGGGGCCAATTTAAAAATCAAGACATTGATGACCTTTGTGAACAGTTCCACATCACTCAACATTTCTCCTCCATCTATTACCCTCAAGGTAATGGACAAGCTAAGGCATCTAATAAGAATATTCTCAAGTTCGTACACAAAACTGTGAGTAAGTCTGGCAGAGACTGGCATTTACAACTAAATCTGACATTATGGGCCTATAGAACAAGCATCGTAACACCAACTAGAACCACAACATTTTCCCTAGTCTATGGCACTGAAGTAGTACTACCTATTGAGGTTGAAATTTCATCTTTACAAATATCTTTACAAGGTCTTGTTATTGATGAGCAATACCACATTGATCGGGTGAATTCTTTAGACCTACTTGATGAGTGCAAGCATCAGGCGTTTGATCACCTAAAAGTGTACCAAGTGTGAATTTCCAAAGGATACAACAAAAAGGTCAAACCACAAAAATTTCAAGTGGGGGATATCATTCTGAACAAGAATCCTAAAAACCAGCCTAACAGAGAACAAAAATGAAAGTTTGAACCTAATTGGTTAGGACCTTATGTTATCACTGCTACTTTTGGGATTGGAGCTTATCAACTAGCTACACTTGAGGGATATGTCCTTCCGAATCCTATCAATACTCTACATTTGAAGCAGTTCTATGCTTAATGTTCGGCTAGTAGAGCCTGTACAGTAAATAGTTCTTAGAAAATACCAAAAACATTAGAAAAATGATCCTGAAGAAATCCAAAAACATTCAGAAAATTGGTCCCGGAGAAATCCAAAAAAAAAAAATAGTGGAAAAAGTCCTAAAGAAAGGTATCCTTGGTGAAAACCTGGAAAACAGGTGCCTTGATACTACAAAAACATTCAAAAAACAAAAAATAGCAAAAAAATTGAAAAGGAGAAAAGTGCCTTGATGACAACCTAGTAAAACATGCATCCTGGTAGCAAAAAGAATAAAAAGTTTTTCCAAGTGGTGAAAACCTGGCAATCAAGTGTCAGTTGTGTTCTGCGCTCCATCTATCAATGCATTGCTGATACTAAGCCCTCACGATTACACCTGTGCTAAGAGTTGACTTTGTTTCCTTACGAGAATCTTATCCTTGCTTGGGATTTGCCTACATTTTTGTCTTAGGACCAAGTCGTTCTGCACTAAAGGCATCTTTTGCTAGCATATAAGGTCACATTTTCTAGGTCGTCATAGGATGTTTTGTCTCGTGACACAATGATACTCGATGTTTTCACTAAAATATCACTTTCACAACACATTTTTGTGTTCCTAAGACCTACATTAGATTGCAAACATGAATACCATTGTACACAGACATGGAATACATATTGCTTAAAATTCCAACTTTTGGTTGATGAATCTCTACTGTGCTTGAAAAATGAATCAATAGTATTTCTCAATACTACCTAAACACAGTTTGATCTTGGTTTGATTATGACTCTTTTATGTACCCATGTTGTTTTCACTGGGGGTATCTAAGCAGTTATGAATTTTATTTGATTGATTCACAATTGATAGTTGTTATGTCTTCCGAGTTACTCCATGACGTCTGTGCAAAGACAAAAAGTCACAAGGATGGGGGCATAACATTTTCTTGGTTTTATGCATGTGGTAATTGTTCCAAATAATCCTATACATTTCACCTAACTTGACTGTTTATGGTAAGAGATGCCACTATGAGTGGATAGCCGCATATATCTCGATCTTTGTTATGTGTAAACTATGGTGAGGTTGAAATGATTTCCTTGTCTATTTTCTAACTCAGATTCTCACTAAGGTATATGAAGCATAATGTACCCAAGGATATGAATTTTCAAGGTCATTGTGGGTCCAATATCTTTCCTTACACGTATTCTGATATAGTAAAAGGAAGGTGACTATTTTTTTATCCTGGCTTCTATGCATTGATGCCTAAGTCTATTTCTGACATTTCAATAAACATAGTATTCATACCTTCATAATATCATTGGGTATTAGTGATGGTTGTACTATAAGGTGGTATCCATTCTGGAAAAGTTCCCAATGATGATAAAAATGTCCAATATCTGCCAATCAGTGACAAGTCCTAAGAGTCTGCATATAGCTACATTTAGAGATTGCATGATGCATATTTAAAAGAATGTGAGATCAACAATGCTTTCTATTTTCTTCTAAAACAAAGTTAATTACAACAAATTCAATATTACTGATATTTATATCATTGCACATCCATAGCATACATTTTGCATCCATAAAATGAGACAGAAGGATAATACAAAAACAAAGTATTTTATACATTGCATTTATTTCTACATCCTAAAGTGCATCCATACATTTTACTTGCATAAGAAAAACTCAAAAGCATACATTTGCATATTCACATATTATCATTTGAAACATATTTATATCAGTGATAAATCCAAACACATAAATCATGTCATCATCTAAAAACCTAACTCATCATATGACCAAAATATAATCACATGTGCAACACATCTATCAAAGCAAAGAAAACTCATGAAACATGTCAGAATCAGAAATAGCTGCATCAGATATATACCTGAAAACATGTTACAGATCAACAAAAGGGAACAAGTCTATACAAAGAGTATCAGAGTATATGAATGAACTAGATATACATATATAAAGTGTGAATAGTACAAAAGAATGGCCTCACAGTGCTCTGGATATACAAAATGATCTCACAAAATAGTACAAAAAGACATGTCTCATGTCTGACTTCCCCCTCTCCCTGATTTGGAGGAGGAGGAGGAGGTGGTACAAATGGAGGAGGAGGAGGCATCGCTCCCTCAGACTGCTGGGCAACCCGTGAATAAGAAAGTTCCCTCTAGCCCTCTGGAACTACAACATGGTATAAAGAAAAGTAATAGGCTGCTCTCTATCCCTGGTGATTGGCTATCTGAGCCTGGGTCTCTCTCTCCGCTCTGAGCATATCACCCTGCCTATCCCGCTCTTCCCTAAGATGTTCTAGCTGTGCATCCCTATATGTCAGTAGAGCCTCTAAATTAGTGATGCGTGCTCTCAGCTGCTCTCTCTCCCACTCACACTGGGATAGTGGGTCTCCATCTCTTCCAGAACCCCTACCAGGATCCTATCATGAAGGTCTATCCTATGATCTCCCTGGCTACCCCTACTACTACTGCTCTCTTTGTTGCTCCCCTATAAGTAATGGAACTGGATCTATTTAGGGAGCAACAAATATGAAGCGGGTATGCCGACCCTCTCCACTACCACTAGCCACATCTCCAGTGCCACTCATAGCTCTACCTCCCCTATCATCTCCACCATCATCCCCATCATCTGGAGGAGGGAGCCTGCTATCTCATCTCCCTCCATCCCTACCTCTGTCTCACCCTCCTCTGGCACCCTTATCTCTCTTAGCTCCTCCTCTCCCTCTGGCAGGATGATAACCAAGATCATAATCTATCAGATCCTCTATACGAGGAATTGCCTCCTCAGGCACTATGAATCATGGAAATGGATGCTGAAGCATCCTTGCTATATATCCATTGGAACAACCTGCATCTACAACATCACAATGGAGATCCCAATCGACTCCAACCATGTCTCTAATCTCTTCGTGGGCAGTCTCATATACCAGCTGGGCATCCCACAATGGTGCCTCATCACAGATCCGAGCATATACAGTCACGTCCTGGGTCCTGCCCTGCCGTCGGTCAAACTGTCTCAAAACTTGGGTGTGTACAAACCGCTCTATAATGTATCTGGTCCTCCTGATAAGGTACCTGCTTTGAAATAAAATGGGACCTATCTAGAATCTGAGGTCCACTCCTCACAGTCCAAGTACAGCCGCCAAACTACATCTATCATATCATCAAAAAGCCTCTGCTAGTACTCTATCTTGCCCAGATGGGGCTGCTAGATCAGACCTGCATACATATATACATATGGCTGCTTAGGTTCTCGCTGCCTATATATGATGGGTCGTGTCACTGGGATGTGCTCCTAGGCCCAGATCTGAAGAATCAAAATGCCGACAGTCATGATCTGAGTATAATGGTAAACAATCTCGTGGAGCTCTCGGTACATATGGGATAGAATATAGCTGCCCCATGCAAATCTCCATCTTGAGACAAACATCTACTCCAACATGTCTACCCATCCTACGAGGAATCCGTGTTGTCCTCTATCTAGCATCAGGATGCCACCAATCAAGCCTGCTAAATATACAGATAATCGATCATAATGATCACACATGTAATCCCAGGAAAGGTATCCCTGATCAATGGTATCATCCTGGAAATACTGACAAGCTGCACCAATCACATCCAATTCATTTGACCAAATCCGGGTGGTTACATTTGCCCTACTGGGTAACTCACCTAAAATAGGGTAACCAGATGTGATCTAGGAAATACCGGATGTGACGTGGGTTTGATAGGATGAGATTTGGGAAATACCAGTCACAACGCGGGTTTGATAGGGTGCGATCCAGAATCTCGGATGCGACCTAGAATTCAAAGGGCTATAAAAACTGTACAAATGCATAAAATTCAAAATTGCAAAATTCACAAGGTAGTTTTGTGAGTACTTACTGAAGGTGCATAATTGGCTGGGCACTAATGTTGACGAATGAGCTTGAAATGATGCTTCCTAAATGGGACCACCATCTTCTCAGTAGAGCTCTCAAGTTTACTATGGGAAAAAGTGAAAATGAATAGTAAAATGGTAATTTTTGAGCTATATATTGGTCTTTTGAGCTATTTAGGGGTTCTGAAACTCCTCCTAGGCAACTGAAACTCCATTTTTGTTCTCTTCTTGATCAATTGGGAACCAAATTGAAGTTTCCTAAAGTGTTTTATGCACTACAATAAACTTTTGACGACAGTTCCTGCAAATGCAAAATTGCTCCATTTGTTCTGAAAGTCTGTCAATTTGCACATTTCATCGTAAATCTTGGTCCGACATCATTTTATTAGTCTCACCACTCACATTTTTCACATAATTAACTTGGTACTCATGTGTTTACTCTTAAACACACCACCTTTTTCACTTCTTCTACTCTGCTCTTTCTTGCCTCACCCGTTCCTACAAGTGATACATTATTTCAACAGAGGGATTTCATTACTTTCCTTCGATTTCATCCCCAAGGGGGCATGATCACACTATCATCAATCAATTCTTGCTCAAAACAACATTAAAATGACTTCATTATCAAACAACTAGGGGCATGACAGTTTCCTTAACTAAGTCAGAACTGTTGGATAGAAAGCTTTGGTTCTCATAAGCTAGATATCTTGTGTTTCCTCATTTTAAAATATTCTTACTAAGCTCCTAACAGCTTCATGTTGAATTTCAGATGACAACCAAGTTCGGAATCAATATTATCAATCTTTGGACAACAACCAAGTTTAGAATTGGTATCTTTAAAATCTTTTATTGAACTTTGGACGACAAACAAGTTCAAAGTCAATTCTATCAGTTTATTTCAATCAAGTGCGAGACTTATCTCATCAGGCATTTCGTTCGATCGTGAGTGAAATTCTCAATCTTTCTGAAGTCAAAATCAAAAACTTTCTTTGAATCAATGTGCTTCTCGCACATTAATTCAAATTGGGGCAAATGTAACCACCTAGATTTGATCTGCTCTGACCATAGACTCTATTTTCCCTAAGTGTGATCATACCCCCAATTATGTTCAGATAACTCTTCAATCGGTTGACATAATTCATTCAAATCAGATTTAATCTCCTAAGTGATCTAATCACTAAATTTTATTAATCACCTTAGCCAATCAAATCAAATCAATTCAATTCAAATCAATACCTGGCTAAGGTAATTAATTTAAAAGGAATTAAATAAATCCCTATTTATATCAAATCACTTGTAAAAGCCTATCTTCTAGCCTAAATTAATCTAATTAATTGGCTATAGTCCTAATTAATTATCTAAAGCAATAAAAAACTTAAAATAATTAATATTCCTATTTTTGAATGAATATATTTAATATAATTCATTTCATTAATATTCCCCTAAACCCCAACCTAACCTACCTCAGCCACCTTGACCCTAGGTTCAAACCCATCCCAACCTATTCACCCCATGCTAAATCTAATCCTAATCCTAATCCCATTCTAACTCACCTCCTACTAATGTCACATTCCTAAAAATGTGATTAGGAACTCAGCCCACTTGAGAAAGTCAACTTTCTCAAGCTTGACTCCCTCTAAGTCCACCTTCTCAAGCTTGCCTCTTACACCCTCACCATGCTTCTTAAAGGCTCCCATTAATGCCTTATTAATGGAGATTCCTCAAGCCCATGCCTCATGAATGCCTTTGGTATTTATTCCTCTTACACCCCATTAATGACCCTTGTTCCCCCTCTCTCTCCTCATTTCTTCTATAAATAGAAGGAGTTTTTGAGCTCAAATAAGCCTGAATTTTAGATTGAAAATGTATTGTTATGCTGTTAGGATTTAAATAGATTCATGTTTCATTTTAGTTTCCATGTTCATGCATTGTTATAATCTTGATTTCTAGAACTAGAATGCATGTTATTTAGATATCTTTCTTATTTTTAATAGAATCTTTCATACTAGGTTGTATATGTCACTGGAAAAGGCATAATCTGAGGGCTATTATGTTGTTTTTCACACTCCTCCTAGTTAGAAAGCAATAGATTGATTTTAGTGGATTTCCATGCTTTACTAACCCTATTTTCACTAACATAATGATCTATTGAAGTGTTGTGTCGTAGGTAACAGGTGCACTATTTCATACACAGTAATAACTGAGAGTGGGGGTGAATTAGTGGCCTCAAAAATTAATCCTTAAATGAACCCTTCAAACTTAGTACCACAAATTTATACCTCTAGTTATCTTCAGTCCTGTAAGATGAATGCCTTGAAATACTTATATCAAATTACTACTTGTCGGAATGCTTTGTAAAACCTTCTACTGTATGTTTACCGTTAAGTAGTCTTTCTATTTACCGAAACACAGTAAATAAATAGTGTATACTAACCAATCCAGATTTACTTAAGTGAAATGAAAAACAATAAAGTAATGACTCATAGACACATTAACAGATGGATTTTTAACGTGAAAACCCTGTTAAGGGAAAAAACACTGGGACCGGTACCCCAAAATTTCACTCTTCTGAAGTGAGCTTGGTTAAGAGCCAACCCTGTTAAAGGTTACAAATACAATGTTTTTGATTACGATAAAAATAGGTTTTGAAGGGGCCCTAAAACCCTTTAACAAAAGAGACAAGAGATAGGCATTAAAACCCAGAGAACAACAAGCTGCCCCAAGGAAGGAAGCAGGCTACAATGGGACAAATCCCAGATTTAAAAATAAGCATCTACAAAGCAAAAAGAAAAAAAAGACACTGGAAGAAAAACAAAGGAAAAAGACACCAGCACCGAGATCAAGACAGAGTCTTCAGGAAGCTCTCAGAATCCTCCAGCTGAGTCTGCATAGTCTTCACATTGTCTTTCAGCTTCTGAATATCCGGATCCTCAACCTTCTGCTTCTTTGACCTAGTACGAGTGCCAGGTCCCATCTGCTGGGTAGGATCAGAAAGGTCAATGGTATCTTTGTTTCCTTCCAGCCAATTACTCAGAGACATCAAATTCTCCATAGTGGACCTCATACCTATGTTCACTAGACTAAGCAGATGTTTTAGCATTTCCTCATTCCTGCTTATTTTCTTCTGGATAGGTATCATGGCTATCTCGACAGCTTTTTTAATTTTTTCTTCAATATCATAACCGTGATCATGCACAGGGACATTGGCATTATGAGGAACCTCCTTTCTAAGTATAGACATAGTTTCCTCAATCATAGAGCTCTTATTCTCCAATTTGATACATCTATTCTTAAGTTCTACCAAATCACTCTGCACCCATTTGTCCAGATTATAGCTGTAGATGGATTTATTTTTAGCAATCTCAAGGGGGGTCATGATAATAGTCATTCTGACCTATGAGTCCATCCTTCTGATTTCCCTTTGAAGAGACTGAGGTTTTCTACCATGAAGGATTCTCTCACTATCTTCTTCCTTATTCTCCTTTTCAGAGCTGGGAGAATCATGAGACTCCAAATTTTCCTCTCCCAGAACCTTAAAACTGTTGTCCCCTGAGTTATCAGCATTACTATCCATAGGATTAGTATTAATTTCTTTGTCTTTGTTGGCATCCTTCTCAACCTCAATCTCATTTTTCTCATTTCCTTCTGTGTTAACAATCTCCAGAATAGATTTAAACTTTTCCCCAGATTTCAGATAATCTTGAATTTCCTCAAGAGTTTCCTTAGCATTATTGATATTAGGATCCTCTGAATCCTTCACCACAGGGGTCTGGGTAGTGGGATTATTCTCCACATTAGGATCCATCTGAAAATTCTTGACACCTTCAGTATCTGTTTCCTGAGGGATAGACTTCTCACTATCGGGTTCCTAGAGGATGGGACTAACAGGGGAGTCTGGGACATTCTTTTCAGAACCAAAGGCATCACTAAGGTGCTCATCATTCTTCAACACAACCAGAGGCTTAGAGGAAGATGGGTCAGAGGGAAAAGAAGCTTTCTTAGTTTTAGGATTCTTTGGCAGAGACCCGACAGTCTTCCTTTTTTTAATCTGGGTAGGGATAGGGTCGGGAATGTGGTCTCTAGCATAATCAGCTATAAGGAGAATAAGCCTGACATGGAGGATAGGGAAATTCTTCACTCTATAGTCAGTAATGCTCTGGTTAAGCGAACAGGGAAGAAAGTAGGGGAAAGAAATGTGGATCTCATGTCTAAAGTGATTAACTAGGGCAAAATGATAATTGTAGACCCTAGAGAATCTACCCTCGAGAGTGAAATATTCCATTATAACTTTAATAACAGAACCCTAAATTTTATCAATGTTCTCCATGTCAACATAGTCTTTCTTACCTTTCACCAGAAGAGCCCTCTCCTCATCGGTAACAGGAAATTTATTATAAGCTCTGGTGCCAACCTTCACCTCTTTTGAATACTTCAGGCCATCCAGTGGGAGACCAGTGATATCAGAAAGGACCTTGAGGTTGAGGCTAAAAGATTTGCCCGCAATATTTACCATGCCCTTATCCCAGCCATCAGCGAAGGCTTTAGAAACCTCTGTGTCAAACCCATGGAGTCTTTGAAGATATCGATGAACATGACCTTTCTTCAAGATTCTCCACACTTCATTTTCCTACTTCCACTTGCATTCCGTAGGCTCTTCCCTTCTGAGATCACCACCCATGGCCAAAATCTTCACCTGTTCTTTTTTCACAGGCTGGGAAACGTTATGATTTTGGTTTTTTTTTGACAGGTGAAAGCTATTAATCTGAATCGCAATCCTCTTCACATGCTCAAACTGGCCATAGATAATAATAATAATAGCGGCATGCATTAAAGTTTATGCTTTCATAATTAGAGTAAAAATCCAAATCTTGGATATGTACTTCGCATTATTTTGGCTGTCATTCCAACTCCCCCCAATCTGAGATGAATTAATTTATATCATTAAAAACCCTTTTAATGACTCCTTCTTTTTGCCTGATTTTATCATAATTAATAATTGATATGACCGCATCATTTCTCATAGGTATGCCTTTCCATTTTTGAATCCCCTCACTTTTGGCTCCAAAATTGGCAAGACAATCAGCAACCTGATTGGTCTCTCAATAATTATGAGATATGTGGAACACTTCAAAGGATTTGACTATAGATTTAATTTTGTGAATAATATGCTCTATAGTCCAGGAAGGGGGATTTATATATTTAATATTATTTATAATATTTAAAGAATCACCTTCAAGCCAGACTCTTTTGAATCCCATTTCTTCCACCAGCAGGATAGTGTTGAGGGCAGTCAAGGCCTCTGCTCTATGATTAGACTGAAAGCCCAAGGGGATAGATATAGCACCTAAATAGTTACCAAAACTGTCTCTGATGATACCCCCACCCCCAGAGACACCCGGGTTGCCTTTAGAGGCACCATCAAAATTAGCTTTAACCCAGCCAATAGGAGGAGCAGTCCAGACAGATAAATCTCTTTGGGAGCAATCTTGAGTTTTGAGAAGAGGAAAGTTCCAAGTAGACCAATTTACATCCGGGATGAGAGATCGGTACTTGCTATTGCTATTAGTTATAGCATAACTGAAATTTTCCTTTATAGATCTAGACATTATATTGAAGATGATTTCAGGTTTAGAACATTTCTCTCTGAAGATTCTGTTATTTCTTTCCTTCCAGATACTCTAGTAAAGATGAGGCGGAATAAGATTCCAAAAATTTCTAACCAGATCATTATCAAAAGGACATCTCCATTGAGTAACAAAGTCCTGCCAAGAGTTAGGAAAGAACCAAACCAAATTCCAACTTTGAAAAACCAAAGACCAAACTTTCTGAGTAAAACTACAATGGATCATGAGATGATCACAGGATTCAGCTTGTTCAAAGCAAAGACTGCATCTATTAACATGAGAGAAGCCTCTTTTTACTAAGTTATCAATAGTTAGGGGCTTATTCTGTATTAGAATCCAAAAGAAAAAGATAATCTTTGGAGTAAGGAGTTTATACCAGATTGAAGCACACTGAGGCTTATCTTCCTTGGAGAAGAAGAAGGAACAGGCAGAGGCCACCGTGAAATCACCATTAGGAGAGAGGTTCTACACAATCTTGTCAGGATGATTATATTCACTGAACCAGGACTGCAACTCTATCATAAGGGGGGACAAACTTCTATCAAGGCTAGAGAGATCCTTCCAAGAATTGTTATTCCTGTAGTCAGAAACTTTATAACCAATAGTATTTTTAGCTTGGATAATAAAATCCTTCCATTCTTGTCTTTCTGAGAGGGGGATTTCATAGATCCAAGGATCATCCCAGAAATCAATAGTGGTCCCATCTCCCAATTTCCATCTTATACCTTTTCTCAAAAAGATCAATAGACGAGAAAAAACTATTCCAGATGTAAGATCCATTAACCCTAACTTCATTGTTTAGGAGATCCTTCAAGTTGTTGGAATTAAGGAGGTATTTGCTTTTAATTATACTATTCCATTGTTTAGAATCACCAAATAATCTCCACACCTGCTTAGCCAGAAGAGCCTTATTGATAAGCTTAATAGGTCTTATCCCCAGTCCCCCTTTACTTTTAGGCTTGCAAACTTTTTCCCAGGCAATCAGACTGAAACTTTTTTTATCTTCAACACCAGACCATAAGAATCATTTTTGGATAGTTTCAAGCACCACCGCAAACTTATGGGGAATCTTGAAGAGGCTTAAAGCATACACAGGCAAATTTTGCAATGTCGACTTCAAAAGCTGAAGTTTACTAGAACTGCTAAGGAGAGCACCTTTCCAGCCTACCAATTTCCTATTGAATCTATCAATAATTTGGTTCCAGAAGCTATCAGGAGGTTTAGAACAGAGTGGGAGCCCCAAATAGGAAGAGGGAAGAGCACCAATGCTGCAGCCAAGAATTTTAGACATCTTATTTTGTCTCTCAAGGGGGGTATTGATAAAAAAGATGGAACTCTTGTTCCAATTGATGAGTTGACCCATTGCCGAAGTATAGATAGATAAAGCTTTTTTAAGATTCCTTGCTTCTTTCATAGTAGCTTCACCCATAATAAGAGTATCATCAACAAAATGTTCATGGGAGCAGGAGGATCTGGCCGAAGAGGGATGGAGACCAGAGATTAGGCCAACATTAACAAGTTTAGATATATATCTTCCCAGCCCTTCAGCCAAAATAGCAAACAATATAGGAGAGATAGGGTCCCCCTGCCTTAGACCCCTAGAAGGTTTGAAAAAATTGGAAGATCCACCATTCACAATAACAAAGGAAGTCACAGTAGATACTAGCTGATTAACAATTTTGATAACCCCTGCATCAAAACCAAAGCTACTTAAGACTTTTTGGAGAAACTGCCAATCAACCCTATCATAGGCTTTAGATAAGTCCAATTTCATGAGAAAGCCCTGTTTCTTGGCAGTTTCAAGGGAGTGAATGTTCTCATGAGAAACCACAATGGAGTCAAGGATTTGTCTCCCAGGGACAAACCCATTCTGCTGAGGAGATATGATTGAAGGCAGAAGAGAAAGCAGTCTAGAAGTCATAACTTTAGCTATGATCTTGTATATCCCATTACAAAGACTGGGCGGTCTGAAGGATTCCATCGTATTAGCACCATGGAATTTAGGAACAAGGACTAAGAAGGTAGAATTAAGTTCTCTAAGAGGAGATTTAGTACCAAAAAATTCTTTGACAGCATTGAGAACATCCTGACCAGTAATCTCCCAAAACTGCTGGACAAATACAATGTTAGGTGTGACCTTGTTAGAGGATTTAAATAGATTTTTCGTCACTTATTATCTGACATCTAATGCTACCATCCTTGATCAAATACTCACTTGGTCTGTCAATAGGTATCGGGCATATCTAATGCTACTTTGTATGATCAAACTTTTTGATACTCCTTGGGATGTATCTCAATTACAAAAGACTTTTAAGTCCTACTTGGTTAAGAGACTTGATGCTTCAATGGTCCTTAGCTTGATTGATCAGGTCTGAATGAAGACTTTCTTCTCCTTGAAAATCTCTTCAGTATCTATTCTCTTGTCACTCCCCTTATTCATAATGAATAAGATTGTCTCTTATATACACATGATTTCATTGTTTCTTGGCTTTCTTGATCTTGACGTGATCCATAATTCTCGCCAATTAGATTTAAATCAAAACTTCAGTTTTATCTCGTAGAGATCTTCTTGCCAACTGGACAAAGTAGCTTTAAATCATTTACTTATCTCCAGCTTTATCTTGTCGATTAAAACAATGATAAGTATCAGTTAAGTCTATTTTTAGCTCTTGACAGCTAAGCATTTTGTCATTTCTGAACTCTCTATTCTGTCGGTCAATACTTCAGTTAGTTGTTGGTGATAATTGACTATTCCGTCGGTGTGACTTCAATTTGTCTTCAAGATCTCCGTCCGTCGGGTTACACTGTGCTTTTCTCATTGGGTAACACTATGACTTTGCTCATCGGTAATGTTGTGCATTTGCTCGTCGGGTAAGATTGTGACTTTGCTCTTGTTGATTTACTCTGACCGTTAGTGTATATAGTCACTTGTGAATACTTGACTTATATGCATTAATGATAGCATAGCCTTTGATTCATCAGTTCTTTGAAGTCTTTGGCAATATGTCCATGACCATATAGATTATATCAAGTTGACATCAATGACAATACAATAACTGATTTAATGTCTTGCATTAACTTTCTTATGTCTCTGTGATCATCAACTTAACATCTTCAAACATTCAATCAGTTATAGTTAATTAATCTCTCCCTTTCACATTGATGGAAACACACTACATTATCACACTATATTATCACTAATACAATATGAAATATAATAGTTGAAGTTCATCAAAATACCACTCTTATGTACTATAACCGATGCAAATATCTGGTCCCCGGTAAGCTTATGAGAGCTTCGATTTGATTCTTGCAGCTTTCTCTTTGTCTTCAATCCTTTCACTAGATAGATGTAGAATCTTTCTTCTTTTGATGTGATGTGTTCTTCTCCTGTGTCAAACTCTCTCCCTTTCACTGTTCTCTTTTCTTTTGATATTTCTTGTCAGCAATTCTCTCCCTTTGTATGTACTCTCCCTTTCTGGTTACATCTTTCCCTTTGGATAATGTGATGGATATAATCTCTCCCTAATGTGATATAATCTCTCCCTGAAGTGATGATGTGATAATGGATATAATCTCTCCCTTTGACAACAATGCCAAACAAATATTTGACAGTAATGCCAAACAATCCTTTCTATCCATAATATACTCCTTGAATTTCCCAATTCATTAGTAATACAACACTTCTGATGCTTGGAGTAGATAAGTATCTTTCTATGTATATATTTATCTTTGAAGTCCATCTTTTTTCTTGCATCAACATGAATGATATTCTGATAATATGTAGGTTGATGTAGCCTTCTAGTCATTTTACTGACCAGTAGGCAAGGGTCTGGCCCCTAGTCTCTTTCTCAAGTACTCAAATGCATCCTTGGGCAGTGGCTTTGTGAAGATATCAGCTGATTGTTCCTTTGCTTGAACTTGCTCTCTCAAATAATGATACTTGATAGCAATATGCTTTGTCTTCGCATGCATGACTTGATTCTTAGAAATGTTTATTGCACTGGTATTATCACAATAAATAATTACTGGTTCAGGAATTTTCATATGCATACCTTCTAGTAACTGTTTGATCCATGCAATATTTGAACAGTTTGCAGCAACAACAACATACTCTGCTTCTGTAGTAGACTAAGAGATGCATCCTTTCTTCTTGCTGATCCATGTGACAAGTTTGTCACCCATAAAGAATGCTCCTCCAGTTGTGCTCTTTTGGTCATCAATATTTCTAGCCCAATCAACATCGGTAAATACCTTATGTTCAAATTTTCCTTCTCTTCTATACCATAAGCCATATTCTTTGGTATTCTTTAGATATCTTAGGATTCTTTTCATAGCAGTCATATGTGGTTCCCTGGGATTAGTAGAAAATATTGCAACTATTCCTACTTCATGTGCAATATCTGGTCTAGTATGTTCAACATACATGAGTTTTCCAATCATTGATCTATACAAAGTCTTATTTACATTTGATGAATTGTCCTCCTTTATCAGCTTAAATCGAGTTGCTATCGATGTTCCAACTGGCTTGGAATATTCCATCTTGAATATTTCAACACTTCTTTGATGTATTTCGATTGTGCAATGAAAATACCTTCATCTTGTTGCATGATCTGTAGACCAAGAAAGAACTTGATCTCTCCAAACATAGACATGATTTCACTGTTTCTTGGCTTTCTTGATCTTGGTGTGATCCACAATTCTCACCAATTGGATTAAAAGAAAAACTAGAGTTTTATCTCGTAGAGATCTTCTTGCCAATTGGACAAAGAAACTTTAAATCATTTACTTATCTCCAGCTTTATCTTGTCGATTAAAGCAAGGATAAGTATCAGTTAAGTCTATTTTTAGCTCTTGATAGCTAAACATTTTTTTGTTTATGAACTCTCTATTCTATCGGTCAATACTTCAGTTAGTTGTTGGATATAACTAATTGTTCTGTCGGTGTGACTTCAGTTTGTCTTCGGGATCTCCGTCCATTGTGTTACACTGTGCTTTGCTCATCGGGTAACACTGTGACTTTTCTCATTGGTAATGTTGTGCATTTTCTCATCGGGTAACACTGTGACTTTGCTCTTGTTGATTTACTCTGACCGTCGGTGTGCACTCCATCGGTGTATATAGTCACTTGTGAATACTTGACTTATATGCATTACTGATAGCATAGCCTTTGATTCATCAGTTCTTTGAAGTCTTTAGTAGTATGTCCATGACCATACAGATTATATCAATTTGACATCAATGACAATGCAATAACTGATTTAATGTCTTGCATTAACTTTCTTGTGTCTCTATGATCATCAACTTAACATCTTCAAACATTCAATCAGTCATAGTTCATCACCATCCCCTAAAAATTGGCACTAAAGTATACCCATATGGGAAACACATCCTCATCCCGTTAACCGTACCCATCCTAGAGATCCCGTGGAACATAGATTTCAAAGAAATGGATTCCTGTGGTAGAAGGTAAGATTAAAAACTACCCTTGTGTTTAAGGGTTATTTGTTGTATATTTTTCCCCTCTTGAAGATTGCAACATTGTTCTAGTTAAGGGTGACTATAAATATGGTCCCCATCCACTCTCTCTTCGTCCATGGACACCCTCCTTTAATTCACTAAATGAATATATTGATGTTTCCTTTGTTTGGGTAAGACTTCCCTATCTTCCACTATAGTTTTAGTGTAAATCAACTTATGAAAGTATTGGTACAATTCTCTGGTTGTTTCCTTGAGGTGGACCCAAATAGTAGTAACTTCTTCTATACCTTGTATGCATGTATCCTTATGCATATTGATTTATTGAAGCCTTTGTTGGGTGAGATTGTTGTGTACATGAATGAGTGCCCTTTTCATTTGCAAACATTATTTTTTTATGGGACATTTGGCCTCTGCATGCTCCTGTAGCTCTCATCTTAGGTAAATTCCCCTACCTGGTAGAAGAATTCTTTATTTGAGCCATGACATATTTTTCCCTAAAACTTGGATCATGATTCAAATAATTTTTTTGACTTGGTTGCCCTTCCCCTACTACTTAACTTGAGTCAATTTCCCTAGATTTTTTATCTTCTTTTATTCCTTTAACTCCTTGTGACTTGGGAAGATCTCCTCTTCCTTCAATTCTCCTAGAGATTAACTCTCTGCTACAGGAAGTTTCTACCTCTAAACTTGGATTTAGTTTAGGTGGAGCCTCTTTTGTTTGTTCCATTAGAGCCTCCTCCCCCACTTGTATTTTTTACTTGTGATTATGTTGCTTCTTGGATAATTTTTTGATGCAAGAAAAAAAAGTCATTCCTTGAAGGTCTCTCCCTCTCAGATTGCTCCTTTGGGGTTGATGTTGGGTTCCAACTCTGATTTTAATTGATCTTTCTAGTTGTTGCTTTTTTGGTTTCATTATAGTACAGTTATCATGTATATTGGTTGTGTTGAATTTTTTTATAATATCTTATTATTGATAGATATTCCTTTGGTAACCTCCTTGTTTCATTCTAGGGTTTGAAACCTATCAAAAATCCACCTTACCTTATGTAATGGTTCCAAAGTGTCACCAAAATGTAATGTGGTGTAATTGGGTATTACATTTATAGGAAGAAGACCAAGACTTTACCACAAAGGAAACCTGATTAACACAAGGTGAAGTGCCAACTAATGATCTTCTCAATGTTGGGGCCTTGGGTTTTGTTCCTCATTTCCCTAAGAGAAGGAATAGAAAATTTTATGCAACCTGATCTATAAAAGTAAATGCTATAAACTTACAAAGAGGAGAAATGTACTCAACTTGAGGGCTAGTAGAGAAGTCACATTCAAATCAGAAAATAGACTGTAAAATTGTATCAAAAACCGAAACAAAGTTGGAAAACAAATCAGGAAGCTGAGATCTGCAAACTGTGAAAATACGAAGGTCCCAGGAATAGGTTGACTTGGAGGTTACATGTCGACTTGGGTACAGGTCAACGTTGACCTATACCTGTACTGTCAAAAAATTTGAGATCTGAATCTTTGATGAAAACTGTAACCCTAAATCAACTGTGTTCGATCCTGAAAAGTTGTAAAAATGCTCCTACACATAAGAAAAGGGAATTTGGTTGGTAGGGAGGGTCTTGCCTTGATCAAGCCCTGGTTTAGGAATTAATCTTGAATTGTAATAAAGGAAATACTAGCATGTAGTAAGAATTAGATCTAACAATGAAATATATCATACCATGTAAATGCAATTGTGCTTAATATGTGATCAAATATGTTAATACAATAGCCTTGATACAACACAAAAACCAAAAGGAAATCATGTAAGACAAAACCTCATGTATGGATGCAATGTGATTTACCTCAACATGAAATTGAAGAAGTCTTGATTGTGTGAATGTAGATCTCCTCCTTAGATGACTAATCTCCTTTGTCTCCAAAGATGCTAGATCTATATAAGGAAATGCATGCTTGATTGAATGGATGTCTTCAATGGATGGTTTCTTGAAATCACCAAAATACCTTGAATGCTTGTACTTGATTGCTCCTTGAATTCGTGTATGTGGTTGTCTATGTTGTAGATTGAATGTCGATATTATAGATGATCAAATGAAGTGAGAAGGCATCCTTTTATACCAATTTCAGGCATCAAAATCAAAAGGGCCAAATGCACTAGGTGGGAAAAGGCCAATACTATGCATCGGTCTTGAGAGCCAATTAAAATTCACCTCCTGGAGTACAGGTCAAGGTCGACCTGTACCCAGAGGTGCAAATCTCAGGGAAAAAATCCTGGATCCCAATAAGTATTGAGGGGGTCAGGGTAATATGTTGAGATAAGCAGGAAAATCAGTCATAAATGCATTTAAATCTACGAGGGAATGAATTTTGTGATTGGAGGGATAAATGGGAGATGGAGCATAGAAATTAAAGCCAACCTAGAATTTTGTGCAAGATTCAAGGAAGAAAAAGGACCTTGATTCACATTGTGGAAATAATTGAATAAACTAGGAGGTCCTAAATGTGAGAAAAACATTAAGGAGGACTAAAAGGTCCCAAAAAGTGCACAAAAGCAAGTGCTCACTTTTTAAGATGGTACACCTTAATATAAAACATTAGATATTAGAGCTCTTTCTACAAAACTATGAGAAGGATTTTTGGTTGCTTATTTTTAATTTATCATTGAGTTTCTTGTAGAGTCATGTTTTTCACACAACTATTAAAAAAACTATTTTCACATTCATTAGAAAGAAGAATTTTAAATATTTGTAAAAACTGGTCATATTAAATACTAACATCAATATTAAGGGAGATATGGAAATTTGAAGTTGACCTGTGATTATTTTTTTTAGAAATAGTTAATATTTAGCTATTTAAGTATTCATATCTTGCGTTCTACCTGAGGAAACTATATTATATTTTTAACAAGTGGGTCATACCACAATAGTGAGTCCCAAATGTGGGACATTAGATTTTTCACTTTGGAGGGAGCTAAACAATAGGAAATACCTTTGATTAATAAAAGTGTTGTCATTGATGAAGGAGAATGTTGTTTTGGTTGTCATTGATGTCAACACACTATTGTTGATTTATTCTATCAAACATTATATGATACAATTAACAATATGTTGCTCTACTTTTCTCTATACAAACAATTGTGGTTATGCACTTTAGATAATATGTTGTGGCATCTATGATACACCTATCTTCAGATGCTTGTGATTTTTGGTGTTCTGGATGGATTGCTTTATTAGTCTGGTAACTCAGTCTACTAGTTACATTATTTCCCCAGAACACGACTCTTGGTTGATTGGTTCACGCTTCATCGTGTGAATGTTTTTGGGTTCTACATATTTGGGATAAGATTAAGGACTGGACAAAGCATGTAAAATCAAGTGGATATGATCTTGATAAATATTTTGGCTAACATGTGGAATCTAACTTGAAATGGGTAAAAGTACAAAGTTGTGTCACACTTTAGGCTAACTTATCAACATAACTAAATTTAAGTATTTCTAAGTAAAAATTAGTTTTAGTCAAACATATGGTCTAACTATATTCATTCTAGCTAAGTTGGATGTGTCTCATTTTTTCTAAATGGAAGTGTCTATGGAATGCATATTTTAGACAACTTTGGGTCGAATTACCAAAAAAATAAAATTATTTTAGAAAAGCGATGTTTTAACAACTCCCACTCCTTTTATTGATATTTTTATAAAATATAAAAATACTATTTTATATATCTATAAGTGAACTTTTCTAAAAATATATCTTTTTAATATTTTAATTTTAAATTAATTTTGGCAAAAATGGACAAGTCCATTATATTTTATTAATAAAAACTACTTCGGAAGGGCTCCGAGAGGAAAGAAGTAGTAAGAAAAGCTCTCATGAACTTTTCTAAAAATATATCTTTTTAATATTTTAATTACTTTTAATATTTAATATTTAATTTTTATTCAAAGAAGTCATCAACACAAAATTATACGGTTGATTATCTTGTCATGGAAAAATAGTAAAATTTATTTAAAATTTTTGGAAAAAATGTGATGCAGTAGAGAAAAGAATCTATATCAAGAGGATATAATTTATTTCTATTGTGGATGAATAGTTAAGACAAAAGGTGACGTCAAATGAAAAGGGATATATTTTAGTACACGTGAATTTTTAAATGTATATTTAAATATATATATTTATAAAAATAGTGAAAAGGTATATCCATGCACAAAAGTTTCAAGTTATCTATACACACAAAAAAATTGAATAAAAAAAGAAAAAAATACTATATAAAGGTTGACAGGAGATGCAACTTCGATTTCAACATTTTATCAACAACTAAATTTTTGTTTTTATTTTATTAAAAATTATATTTCTATAATTTTTTATAAAAATTACAAACATATAATACATAAATAATTAAACATTTCATTAGTTTACATCATTTGAAAATTCTCAACATATATCACACTTTTTAGTGATTGAATTTAAAAATTGGAATCATTGTTGACCATTTCCTTTATAAAAGTCTTGACCATTTCCTTTATCAAGATCATATCCTCGAAAGACAAATGAGGATTAGGTTTTGAGACCAACACATGTTCAATTCAAATTACCAAAGGAAAAGACAAAGAAAAGCAAACTAAAGCAAAACAGAGAAGTGAAGAGACAACAAAAGGAAAGAAGATTTGGCATCTAACGAACTCAGAAGAAAACCTCTAGTTAGACAACCAAATACTCAAAGGTCCCCATATTTCAATGGTTATTGATTTGTTTATAATAAGTTTGGACATTATGTTGTAGAATACAAAAGTAAAATGAATCAGAATACTCAATGCTTTACTTGTAAAAATTTTGGTCATACGACTAGTAGTTGTAGAAGTCAAATGAATGGAAGGAACACACCCTTTTATGGATATTGTAAACTATGCAATGGATTTGGACATAAAGTTGATCAATGCAGATCTAGAATGACTAAAAAATTCAAGGTTGCAATCAGAGTGGACACATTGCCAAATATTGCAAAAACATGAATCAAATTCATGATGCGTCAACAAGTCAAAGAGCCTATAAAAAGGATCAACATATAAGAAGTTAGAAAAGAAATGAACAAGATATGGAATAAGAAAGAAGCATACACATTTTACAATGTGGCTACACCTAGCTCCATTGCAGAATTCATCTCCGATAACTAATTCAAAATATTTTGGCTTAGGGGGAGCTAAAAAGGAAGATTTGTCTCCCCTGCCAAAGACATTGGTGTTGACATCAAAATATGATATATTTTATAAGATTATGAAACAAATATATCATAGAAATTGACAGTAATAAATATTGCATTGCAAAAAACTGTGGAACAAGGAGAAGACACTATGCTGAACGGATAAAATATTTTTAACAGTTGTTGTTAGGGTTTTGGTAGATATGAGCAATAAACAATAGTAAGATAATGCAAAAATAGAGAAGATATGAAAAAAATAACACATAGATTTAACGTGTTTCACCCAATATGGGCTACATCCACTAGAGAAACAATCGTCTACTTATATTAGTATCCAACGAAGAGAAAATTACAATCTGACAATTTTCACATGTAGCCACTAATTTATCAAGCCTTTTTTAGGCGGTTTACAAAGTTGGTTAAAAAAATTAACCCCAACCCTAAAAAGATTTCCTTAGGGGCTTTCGTGGCGAGGATACATGGTGAGTGTGCAATACTTTCCTAATCAGTCACCACATACCAACAATATCCCACTTGGAGTCTGGTCAAAATCGACACCAAAACAATCTCCCACTTGGAGGTTGACCCTATAGCAATCTGTAGCTCCCACTGGATTGACACACCTAGACTTGACCGTTTCTCATTTTCACTATGATCAAGCTTGAAGACCAATATAAATTGAGAAGGAAGGACTAGTTTCTCTTGAGTTACTACCTTGGTCAACATATCTGTAGGATTCTTGCTAGTATGTATCTTTTTCAGCTTCAACTGTCCATCCTCTAAAACTGAGTGTATCAATTTATTTTACCATAGGTATCAGATGTTCGATACTAAATTTTTTTAATATATTAATATATATTACATATAATATTATATGTATGTATGTATGTATGTATGAATATATAATATATATGTATATATTACTATTATATGTATCTTATTAATATATAATATACTATTATAACATTATATATATGTATGTATGTGTGTGTGTGTATGTACTATTATATTATATTATATATATATAATATTAATATAACATACACATAAATATACACACATATATATGCACACACACACACATGCATATCTTATATTATCTATTCTTAATTTATATCTCTCCTATACATTATCTCTTTTGATGAATATATCTTTCTTCTCTACTTAAATATCCTAAAGGGGATGTAGCCCTTATAAAATATCCGTAAGGTATGACCTATCTTCTAAATCATATATTCTAGAAATTTGTTTTCAGTTCACAATAATGTGTCTTTTGGCTAATGTTTGTATACTATTTTCTAGGCAACATCATCCTCACGATAAAACTTTGATTTGTTTCCCAATCAACTTGCATATGGAAGAATATCCTTGTAGATAGTTTGTAGGGATTTGAATTGATTGTCCCATTTCTTCTTCATTGTTTAGAGTTGATTGATATGGATATGTAATTCTACTATTTATATGCCAAAGAAGGGATCAAAATCACCCTCACTAGTGAAGTAATCTAGTTTCACAAAAAAATGGTATAAGGAGAGCATTTGTATCAACATGTAAAATATCCTCTTAAGAAGAATGAAATATCTAATAGGGTGTAAGTAGGGAAATACATTGCAACTAATTAATCAATAATGACTTGTCCCTTCATTGATTTAAATGGGAGATGAATTTATGATCAAAGTCAAAAAGAAATATCACCCAAAGTGCGACCCTTCCCAATAGATTAGCTATTGATAATATATATCTCAAAGGATCTTCTTTTACAATTGCATATATTTTAGCATGAATAATGTAATGTCTAAGCTTCTAGGATAAGGAGACAAAGACTAAACACAATATCCCCGTAAGTGTATATTGTGTCTCACCCCATACCTCATCAACATCTATCTAGCATTCATCACTATGCATCTATTATTTATCAAATTTATAAATTTAACTACCTTCCAATATCTTAAATATCATTGCAAGATAATGGAAGCATTCACATCTAGATTTAACAAATTTTCAAATCATTCTTGCTCTTATCACATCTATAAATTTTTAAACCCGAATTACATGCTAAGGTTTTTGCATTGATCTTTGTATCACATTCTAATTTCCAAGTTGCACAATCCAAATTTTTAAAGACTAATTTAGGATAATATTTTCATCCATCACATGTTGTCTACCACTATTTCTATCAAACTACTAACATAATGTCCTAGGGACTTGTCACAAGGACAAGATCATTTCTTAGCAAACTCAATAAAATATTTGTCAACACCACTATATTTTTGTATATCTAGATATCTGAACACATATATCTGATCCAGGTGGATCTTAGTTAACAAGTTTGAATTTGCAAGTCCAAGTTATTTATATGTATATAATTCTAATTTAGGTAATTTTTATATTCAAAAAATTGACCTAGCATTTTTTTTCTCTTCTACCACATCTTAAAATAGATAGTTTAAATAATGATCTAAATAATAAACAACTATCTATTAACAATTAACATCAACTAAATGTTTCAACTCTTTTTGTTACCATTTTTTAGATTTACATCATGTGATCTTATGCAAATATGTTTAATTGATTTATTTTCAAATGTAATCAATGTTGAAGAGAGCTAGATTAGTGGTAACACAACTTTTTTGAAAAATATGATATATTTTCATTGAGAGTCAAATTATGATATTGTTATTAGGATTCAACTACATAGTTTTGAGTGAAACTCATGTATCCAAGTTTCATGAGTAGTGGTTCACACAGATCTCTCACTTATGAGAATGAATGGTCCACTTAGTACTCAGTGCATCTTGTGAGTAGAATTGGTGACTTCCACAGAAGGTCCAATGCTTGATACCTATGGTTTACACAAATCTCTCACAAGAATGAAGGGTCCACTTAACACTTATTGAATTCTTGATTAAATGACTTCTACAAAATAGATTTAATACTAGGGTAGAGGACCCATTAGTTGGGCACCCTAACTTTGCGCTTCCCTGCTTACAACTAAAGTTTCAGGGCCACATCATCAAATATAATGCCACATCAACATGCTTTTTGTCAAGGTGTCCAAAACAACCAAAATAAAGTGAGACCAGTGGTTGTGCAAAAGAGACACCCATACTTGAGTAGTTGATGTGACATCACATGATTGGTTTCTTTTTAGAACAAGGACACAAAGTGTCAAAGTTCCTGCCAATGTTAAATGCAATTTATTTGAAAGTTAATTAGTAGGAAACTATAGCATTTGAAGTGTAACTTTTGGACAAGAAATATGAATTATAGTAGAAAATGTTGCAACATTAAATTAATGAGCTATAATTTTTTAATAAGATTAGATGTGAAAGATGGTTTGCATTTAATATGCATTTGAATATATCGATCATAAGCTAACACCCATATATAAAAATCCACACAAAAAATAATTATTTCACATGAAATAATTTACAAAGTGAATGAAGAACTGTCCATCTAAGTCAAAAGATGAGCACAAATAAATTTTGGAAGGTTGGATTGTTTTGTGCTTTTAATATATGTGGCGAAGAAGTCAAAAATAATTATAAGATTTGTTTTGTCATGGGGCATACAACCAATCTTGGTAGGTTTGTTGTCATTTCCATGTCAATGTTCTAATTAAAAAAAGAGTTGTTGTCACTTCCAAGGTTGTCCAAATTGAAAGTTTTTTAGATTAAATTAATTTCAAATGAGTCTTTTTTTGCAATGACGGTTCCCATCCAAAGCCAATAGAAATGTAGATAAATCACATTTTAAAATTTTCAAAAATATGTACAAAAAATCTAAGTTTAGAAATGAAAAAATTCTCTAATTTGATTGGTTCAACTAATAGCAAAAAAGAATTGCATGAATGCATAAGTATTCCTTAATAAAGAATTGCATGAATGCATAAGTATTCCTTAATAAATGATACATTTCATTCAATTATGAGTAGTCATCATTAACAATAATAATTGTAAAGTGGCAACTATTGGTATAATGTTGTGAAAAATATTGGACATTAAATCAACAATTATAAATATTAAATTAACAAATATAAATACCAAATTAAAAACTCCTATCACAACTATTAAAAGGTGTTCAAGTAGTAGGTCCTCTCCCATAAATACTTATAAATATCATCTAGATAAATAAATACTAAATGGACAATTCATTCTCATATAAAAAATTTGTATCTCCTCAATGGATTTGACTCCAACGTTTTAGGGGGTTTGCGGTGTATTTTCGCCTATTGTGTTTTACCTGCTGAGCAGCTACGAAGAGTCGACATGAGGCGAATGTGGAGGGCAGCAGGAGGAAAACTTGATGTTTGCAGAGGCATTGTTCTAAATACTGCACCGGGAAAACTCGATATATTCAGATGCACTGTTCGAAATGTTTCAGTTGGAGCGCTTGATTTTTGCAGAGGCGGTGTTGGGGAAAATGCAGTGGAGAGCAGTGAACACCAGAATACAATCGTGAAATTGAATCCTGGCATGTTGTTGTTAAAGAATTGGTTGGGGAAGGAAGAACAAATTGATATCGTGAAGACATGTTTAAGACTGGGTAGTGGGGAAGGGGGATTCTACAGGTGGAAAAGGAATTTGTGGATGATGTGCCTCGGAAAGAGCTGGAACCCCGATTTACACTACTACGAAAATGTACGCTCTTCATACGACTATGCAACTACACCACCTATTCCTCCCTATTTTGTTTCCTTGGTCGACAAGGCTATTCGGGCAGCTCACACTGTAGAGGATGAAAATGTTCTGCCAAGCATGCGTCCTGATGTCTGTATTGTTAATTTCTATGAAGAATGTGGGAGGTTAGGGTTACATGAGGACAGGGATGAAAGCCCCCAAAGCTTGAAGAGAGGGCTACCGGTTGTATCATTCTCTTTTGGTGATTCGGCAGAGTTTGTGTATTATACTATAAGTAGATATAGAGATGAGAACGCCCAGAGAATCATATTGAATTCTGGGGATGTTTTGATCTTTGGGGGGCCATCTCGGCGTGTTTCGCACGGCATATCTCGTCTCGATCTTCACACTGCTCCCAACTGGCTGACTCGATGCACTGGACTGTCAGCAGGACGTCTTAACCTCACTTTCAGGCAGATTTGAGACTTAACTCAATTTTAATTTTATTATTGATAGTTATAAGAATTCAATTGTCTCTAGGGTATTTTGTGTATTCCAATTTCAACCTTAGGATTTTAACTCTTAGGATAAGAGCTAGGAGCAGCCGTGGTCTTTCCTTTTTATTTTTCTTGTTTGCCAGAAAATGCAACCTGAGGCTCTTTTTTTTCGAGTATTTGAACCCAAGTGTATGTATTCCAATTTCAACCCTAGGGTTTTTAGCTTTTTGGATAATAGCTGGAAGCAGCTGTGGTCTCTCTTTATTTTTCTTGTTTACCAGAAACTGCAACCCGAGGCTCCTTTTTTTCCTCATTGTTTGAGTATCGGAAAAGTTTATTTTTTGGCACGGTTAACCAGAGACATCAATCATGGCACGGCATCCTGTTCTGGATGGGCAATTAATCATTCATTGTTCCCCTGATTTACTAACCATATTAATGCAATGCCCCATTAGTGGATAGTGTATTTGAAATTTGTTTGTTAATTAATTCCTGCAGAGACATTGTTTGCCAGGATAGTCTGCCAGGAACTTTTTCGAATGTTTGATAGTTGTATTTAGAATTTTGCTTGCTGAGACATTGTCATACATTTGGCATTCATTGTCCAAACATATGTTTTAACTTCTTAAGTTTTCCAAATCTATGGTGTAGTTGGTTGAGGATTTTTATATTGGCGCTTGACTATAGCAGAAAAGCATGTGAACTGGTCTTAATATTAACAACTGGAAGTGAAAATACTGGGCATGTCATAATAAGTTATAATTAATGCTAAATCATTCACCTACAGAAGTAAAGGTACTAAAGTATTAGATCTTAATAACACAGTTACACATGATCGAGATCTTATAAAACAATTCCCAAGTTAAATGGTGGTCATTTGCTTGATATTAACAATGAAAACTCTGTTCTTTCAGTTTCGTTTCTACTTGTGTTTATATAATTCATGTTTGTTGATGAGATGATCCATAACCTCCTATTATTCTTGTATAGTTGATTAGATGATCCATAACCTACTGTTATTCTGTTGTGTCCCATCACCCTTGATTGCCTTAGTATATGTTTTGTCATCTTTCAGTCCTCTTTAGTTGCCCTTGCTTCTTGATGAATTTTAGTATCTTTGTTGCTAAGTGTTTCTGCTCTAATTGATTTCGAACCTTAAAGTGCTTTGCAGGGTTTATGTGGTGTCTTGTGTTTGTTCATCGTAGCTTACTTTGTGTTTGTAACCCATAGTTTGTTTTTGGTTCACTAGTGACATGTGGATTTTCCTATTGTGATTGTGTTTCTGTTGCTGGGAAATCTGACTGAGAAATTGCTAGTTTTGTTTTAACTATTGCAGTTCCATTTTGTTTCCTAGAGCGTGAAATTGAAGGTTTAGGTAGGCAAACTGAAGGGTCCTTGTTGGTTCTACTGTGCCGGTGCATTACCAACTTTGCCTCAATAGTTCCGCCCTTTTACGTGTCTACATTACTCAAAAAATACAAATTAATTTGTCGAGCTCAACTATTGAAGTTTGTCTTTCATCCTTTACTCAACCACTGAGTCTTCTGCATGCCTGGTCCTGTTTTGTCAATTGTGTTTGCCCTGTAGTTATTTTTACCTTAGGCTAATTCTATCACCATTCCATTGTGGATTTAGTTAGTTCTAAGGAATCAGTACTGATGACGTGACACATGAGACACTCATCAATGATATGCAATTTCTAAAAACACACCATTTGCATCCGCATTGCCTTGGTTCACGACTAGCCTAAGAGAGGCTTTGATTTTATAAATCAAGAGTAATTATATTAATTTTGCATATTTAGTTTACATTTCACACCTTCCAGTTTTCTTTCAATTAGTTATTTTGATTACATTCTTATTTGAACTCATTGAAGAGGTTTGGAGGTTTGGGTTTTCACGTTACAGTGCATTATATCCGACCCTTTTGGCATTTTGGTATTCACATTACATTGCATTATAGCCGTCTTTTTCTGCATTTTGGTATTCACAGTTCATTGCATCTTACACTACGATTCTGATTTGTGGATTTACAAGTTTTGAGGTTGGTAGGTTCAGGAATTCTCAGCGATAACAATGTCCTTTCTATCATTCACCATACAAGTTTAAATAGTCTGTAGTGCATTTTCAGTTAAGATTTTAGATTGTATTTAGTTAATTAAATCTTCTGTGCCTTGAATGGGTTTGCTGTGTTTTGTATGATTGGACTCTGCCATTGCTTTGCTATCATGTTAGCTAAAATCTGGATGTAAGCTTAAAGATATAGCAAAAGCAAAAGCAAAAAGTAACATGGGAAATGATCTATAGGTCCACACATTGTCGTCCTTATTTCAATTCAGTATTTAGATTTAGGATTGGTTGTTGTTTGAATGAAGACAATCTAAATGCAAGTTGTTTGTTTAACCTCTGTTTCATTTGTTTTTACACTAAAGGAGAATCAAGGATTTAGTGTGTTTGATGTTTTATTTTTTCTTCTTCGTTTGTGTTTTTTGGAGTATGGTTAAAGTGATTTTTGTTTTTGTACTTTTCTTGCATTTAGATCAGCTGCTGCATTGATCTACTCAGCAAGCCCATTCAATGTTATGCTTGTAAGCATGTTGGGATTTTAACCATCTTCTTGTGGGTCAACCTTGTTTTGTTCTTGTTGCTCTCTTTCTTCTTGTTTGCCAAATCAGCCTTCATATTTGTTTGTCTTATTTTTGTTGATTCTTTCATTTTCTTTCAATCAACCGACTCGCTTCTGCTATGCTTGTACCACCAACCTGTTCTTTCTTGAGTCTTCAAATGAATTTGTCCAGGAAAATACAAGCTTGGTTCAATCATCTTCTGATTTCTTGGAAAGACCCTATGTAATCTAGATGCTTCACCTCTTCCTTTGGTATCAAAACCTTGCTTGCCCAACCCAATCTTTAGAACCAAGCCAATTTTCCCAATCTATACCGGCAATATCCATTTATTTTTCTTAATTGAAGTTCAAATGGTTCTTGCTTGAGATGAATAGGTATTAACAAACCTTATTCGGTAATTAGCATACATGAGAAAAGTGTAGGGTTTGACACAGAGTTAGAAATTGAACGATTAGGGCGTCTGACAATAGGCCCTGTTTGGTTGCGGGAATTAGAAAATGTTGAATTTGATCAAATGTTGGAAATGGTAAAATCATGGATTTGATATTCTGATTTTTCATTTTTTTAATATAGTTTGGACTGTTTGGTTGACCCACAACATGAGCGAGAAGATGCATTTCCTCTATTTGGTTCCACATTTATTGGAGTTGGAATTTGAGTAACCATAGCAGAGAAAGAAACTAATGGAGGAAAAAGAACAAAGAGTCCAACTCAACAAAACAATACAGCAACAGAGAAAACTCACAGCCAAGTCGTTCGAACACCACACAATAGCAGAGGAAAACCAAAGTCGAGCCGTTTGAACACAACATAATACCAAAGGAAACCCATAGCTGAGTTGTTCGAACACAACACAACAGCAGAGGGAACCCACAGGTGAGCCATTCGAACACAACAAAACAACAGAGGAAACCCATGGCCTTCGTCGCCCACACGTACGCTTTCCAAAGCACAGCGAAAAATGATGGGAATGTTCTTTATTTGCTTGCACGCCGACCCTAAAAAATGTTATTTGTTTGCACGCATACCTAAAATGGTTTGAAAATGGGGATTGAAAAAATGGGAATTTGGCCCTCAAATTCCAATTCCACCTTTTCAAGTGGATGATGTCAATGCTCATTTTGGGTCAAAATAAGCATACACATCTCCCTCTTCCATTTTCGTTTTGCACTGCCAAACAGAGGATTTGACAAAATCAAAATTTATTTATGTCGATTCAAGGTGAATTCTTGTAACCAAACAGGGCCTAGCAATATCCATTTATCTTCTCTAAACTGCCTTAGGAAGTTTGTATGCCCATCTATACAAATTTATGCCCTCTGCACATATATCTCGTAAACCTGAAATGAGGTCAAAATGCTTCTTTTGTCCTTTATCTCTAGCCTTTTTTGAAGTCCTTTGCCCTTGCAAACATGTCTATCCCATCAAACTTCTCGTACGCTTTCTGTCAAGTTGATAAGGATGACCACAACACAACAATTAGCTTTAAATTGGAAACATCTTTCGAAGATTGGGGAGAACACCAAGATGTTGAATCTGATCAATTATCTTTTTTCCTCTGGGAGCCCTTAGGGAACAGTGATCCTCATATTTTAACTCGGTCTGCCAAACCTCTGCATAATTAAGTGTTGATAATATTGCTAAGGAGAAAACTTCCCAAAATATGAAACTTTACAGAGAAGGGGTATATGCGTAAGCATGTCAAGCAAAGTCCAATAAGACATCAAGATCCCCATTCATCATGCCTGTATTCTTCATTTGTAAACCTCAAAGAATTTCCTAGGCCAAGTGCTCCTTCAAATTTCCTGACAATTGTAGTTTTTGCCCATAAGAGGACACCGCTTGAGGTTTACAATAAGGGTTTTTCATAGGGATGGTAATTTAAATCTGCCTCGTTTACACAATTGTTTATATAATTTTTTATTATTCAACCCCAGATTTAATTATTAGGAATTAAATCCCTTGAACTGGTAGTATTGATATTTGTAAATCAAAAAAATTAATGCGAGGAGTTCAAAAGCTGTATCATTGTTCTTCTGCATGCGGAAGAATCTTGCGTCAATTGATTTGTATACCGTAGGATAAATAATTGTAATATCCTTCATTTTTTCTGGCTCTTTTTTATTCTATTGTTTGGTGATTAGTCATGGATTATTGTTTTATATTGATCGTGTATTGTTGATTTAATTTATTAGTTCCTGCCAAGAGAACTATACGCAAGGACTCTTTCTTAACTAGTTATTAAAATGCTTATTTTTATTAAACTCTACATACAAATTCATTGAAAAAATTAATGATCTTTAATTTGATTTCCTTAAACTTTACCCGATATGGGTGATTAATGCGGGAAGAATCAATGCTAATTCTTATCTCTTGACAATGCTGTTTTTTAATCCTTAAAAAAATGAAAGCAGATAAACACTCGCGGGTTGCAATGTTTTTTCTGCAGTTTATATCCTATCGCAATCAAAAGAAAAAAAAACTTCACATTCCGGTATTCACTTATTCTTACAAGAATTGTAAGCATATTCGCACAGGGTAATTTGTCGCTTAATTATGAACAAAGTAATTTCGAACTTGAGAGCCATTTCTTCATCATGTGTGATATTCACATCTTTGATTTACTATGTATGAGAGGCTACCCTCAAACATTTGAAGGTGAGCTGACATTTGAAATAGTGCTATAAAATAGGGAGCTATCTTTACTTGTTAGGAAGACCTTGTCTAGTAGTTTTATCCATCATAGATCTTTACTGAATCTCACGATTCAAGGAGCAAGACCTCCTTCAGTAAAGTTGTGTATTATGCTGCAATTACAGGATCATTGCATACATGTGAGTAAGCAAATAAAGAAGTCACCATCTAATTTCAGGTGTCTTAATTTGTCCTCAACAACCGAAGGAAAACCATTAACTTCAAGAAGCAATTATCAATTTCCACTTTTATCTTCACTTAAGTGAGAATGACCATTTGTTTGCGCATTGACACCAGAAACAAGCTCAGCTTCAAATGTTTGTGAGCGCAGCCTCTCGTACACGGTTGATCTTCACATTCACTTTTATGATTCCCAGCCATTCACTTTCGTGCATCCCTTGTCTTTATGTCACTTACCTTCTCTATTGTTCAAACTTGGATGGTTTGGACATGACAACAAAACATTTTTCTTTCCTTTTCACTGCAAGCAGCTGTTAAAACTTTGGTGTTGTTATCCAGCTCTTTCAAAGGACTCTTAGCAGAGGGCAACAACTTTAAACGGTAACTAAGCTCTGGTCGATGAAGCAATAGTTCAGATTTTTGTTAAGTCCTACTTTAATGCTCATGTTAAATAATTCTTTTTGTTAATTACTACTTCAATGCTCATGTTAAATAAAAACAAATGCAAGTTTTTCAATGCTGAAATTGATGGCAAATATTTATCGATGAAGTAAGTGATTGGGTTCTCTAATATTACCTTAACCAGAGCAATGGTCGGAAAGAATGATGCTATTTCAAAATTATGTATGAAATATTAAAATGCTTAGGAAAATCGAGCTTTTGAGAAATATATTTTAAAACTGTTTGAAAAATAATAAATAATAAATTGAGGTTTTAATAGTTGATGTGATTGGGAAAAAAAATATAAAAAGACTATTTAGTTGAATAACATATGGGATCACACTCTACCATTATCATCAAGGTTTATAAAAAATGAAACAAACTTTCTAATATAGTATCAACACATTACTACAATAGAAATGATTTTATTTATTTAGGTTTTTTTTGGTGCACTTCCTAGTCATGCTTATTTTGGCATTTACTCTCTCTTTACAAGAAATAAATACCTAAATGCATTTAATATCTCAATAGACACTTTCTAAATGCATTTAATATTTCAATAGACACTTTCCTTAAGATGGTCCTTAAATAATGCAAACTTGATTTCATAAAGGAAAAAAATAGCTATAATATTGATCTTGTACTTTCATTTCTATCATTGAAAATTTCAATCTACTTTATATCATAGGTGATTTTTTTCGAGGGGTCACATTTTTTCAAGGGTTTGTGCTTGTAGATGATATATAAGAATCATGTATCCATTTAATCCTTGAATGTTTAGTGATATCATTTAGTTCCTTTTGCTTTTTGTTGCATTTTCAAATTGAACCTTTTAGAATTGAGCAACTCATTCTAATGGAAATTTTAGCATGTTTTTAGAAAAATATTATTATAACAACATAATTTTTTTTTGGGCTTGTCCCTTTGGTGAAATGGTGGGGCTTCTTGTATGTAGTGCCTACAACCAAGGTTCAAGTCCCCATAGGGTCGCTCTCTACCGTGGTTTTTAATTGAGAGTTGCTGACCTTGACCCTTGGTGAAATAGTGGGCTTATTGCCTGTAGTGCTTACAATCAAGGTTCAAAGAAGTGCTTACAGTTAAGGTTCAAAAAATATAAGTGAAAATAACAAAGTAGAAGAATTATTTTTTTTTCGCTCTGCAACTCTTTCGCGCTCGAAAGGCTTTTTGAATTGTAAATATAGCAGTCTTCGATAGGGGGAGCCTCCCCCCGCCTGGAGACCCTCCTCTGGATTCTGCTGTCGGTCTGTTGGCAGTCGACCCTGTTAGGGTTTCTGCATCAAGTACTTCAGATTCTCTGCCATTTTCCCCCCAAGGCTAACTGGAAAGGTGTGCTTGTGGGTGCCCTGGTGTTCGATTTGGATTCCACTTTGGGTGTTATTGCCCATACAGAGGAAGGAACATAGATTACTCTCCCTGACTCTGTTGTTGACAGAACCATGACTGGTCTGAACTTGGGTATTGTGGAGAAATTTTTCAATTTTTGACCCACCATTTACATGGTTAGGAAGTGGGTGGGAATTTAGTGGAAGCTCAAGGGTAGCGTTGTGGTTTCGGCGATGCCTGGGGGTATGTTCCTGTTCAAATTCATGGCTGTGGAGGATTTGAACTTTGTCTTGTCAGGTTCCTGGCTATACGGGAAATATTTTCTTACTCTTGCTAAGTGGAAATCGGGTTTCGACCCCTCTATTGAACTCAGTAGAATGGCTCCGGTATGGGTAAGATTACCTGGTTTACCCCTTGAATTTTGGGACGAGCAAGTTTTCAGGTGGCTTGGAAATTTTTTTGGCCACTATATCTCGACGGTTTTGGTAACTCTGTCTCAATCTCGCTTGGTTTTTGCTCAGTTCTGTGTCAATGTGTCGATCAACAAAACTCTTCCCAACTTTGCGGTCCTTAAATCTAAGCTTGGACGGTGGACCCAAGCCATTGTTTATGAAAATGCTACTCTCTTTTGCCAATCCTGCAGCTCTAAAGGCCACACAATGGCGGACTGTCAGGCTCCCCGCAAGACGGATTCGAAGTTGAAGCATGTCGCTACAGATGTTGTGATTGTTGTTGGGGAGAATAGCCATACCCCCCTGTGGTTGGGGATGCAGAAAATATGGGGGAAAATTGCAACGCCCTTGGCCCTCCTTTGGTTTCAGATCTCAAGAGGAACTCAGTGTTGGGTGATGGGGTGAGTTCGGGGGAGGATATCCCTTGCCCTCCACCCACTGCTTTGGAGACTGAAAGCCTGGCTTGCTCTGGGCTAGAAGATGGAGAAATATCGTCTGGTATTGGTGTCTCGATTGGCTTGAGCCCACGTTCTTCTCTGATGCTTTCCCCAAGGATGGTTGGTATCTTGGGGTGTCAACCCTCGTATCCCTCGTCCCCACCTATGGGTTCCCTAGAAGGTTCTTCTGAGAAGGTGTTGTTAAAACCCATCCTGGGTATGCCCTTGGTTGCTGTCCCTGTGCTCACACCCGACTCTCTAGACACGCTGGTTTTTGAGGAGGTGGATTGGCATACCCAACAGAGAAAAACAAGGAATAAGAAGATTGATGTTGGTGCGGAAGCAAGACTGGGAAGACCATCTAAAAGGGTTAGAAGACAAAAGAGTGTCGTTAAGGAGATTTTTTCATGTAGACAGCTCATCCTCGACCTCAACCAAAAAGGTAAGAAACGATTGTTAAGTAGTACATCAACGGCTACATGGTGGACATTCTGTTGCTTCAAGAAGTCAAGATGTCTTATGCTAATTTTGAAATTTTGGTTGGGAGGTTGTGGCATGGGGCCCAATTTTCTACTCTAAGGCTATGGGGGCTTTTGGAGGTATTGCCACTCTGTGGAATCCCTCTCGTGTTAGGGGGGATGTCCTCAGTTTCTCCCAACACTTCCTTGCTATGTCTTTCACCTCTTCGACGTTGCTCTGGAACTGCTATAATGTTTATGCATCCAACACTCGCCCTAGCAGAAGGGTTGTGTGGGAGGAGCTTTCTACTTCTTTTCTCTCCCTTCAGGGTTCAAAGTTCTTGGTGGCTGTTGATTTCAATTCCTCCATGTTCCCCTCTGAGAAGCTTGGCGGACTAATCGACTACATTGACAACATGGGGGGGGAGGGGTTCTAGCTTTGTCAGCTTGAATGACCTCTATGATATGGAGTTGAAGGGTAACCCCTTCACCTGGACCAACAATAGAAAGGGATCACACCTCATTCAGGTTCACCTTGACTGTGTCTTAGTCTCCTCCTCCTGGGATTTGGGGTCTGCTTCCTTGTTAGCTCCTCTTCCTAGGACTACCTCGGACCACAATCCTCTCTTGCTCAAGTGGGTGGATATGCAACGTCCCTTTCCGGCCCCCTTCAGATACAAGATCATGTGGGCCTCCCATCCCAATTTCTGATCAAATGTTATGCACTGGTGGTCGACCTTGGTGCGGGGCACTGCGATGTTTCGGTTGGCAACAAAACTTGAGATCATCAGATTGGCTGTCAATGGGTGGAGCAAGACCAACTTCAAGGACATTTTTAAAACCAAGAAGGATCTTTCTGGAGAACTGAAGGGCCTCTAGAAGTGGATGGTTGCCGACGATCTCTCTCTGGACCTCCACACGGATGAGGAAACTACTAGGAGAAATTGGAAATAAGTTATGGCTAAGGAGGATGTCTTTTGGAAGCAGAGATCCCGGGTCCAATGGTTGAGGGAAGGGGATCGTAATACCGGTTTCTTCCACCGATATGCTTGTAAGCACAAGAAGAGGAATTCTATTAGTACCCTACGTGACAATAAGGGATTGGAAATTTCTGATCCGGTTCACCTTGGCAATTTGGCTACTGATTACTTCACTCACATTTTCTCTAAATTTGATTATGGCAATTTGGAGGACTCGCAGGATCAACTCCTCTCCCACCTCCCCAAGATCGTGACCTCTGTTGATAATGATATCCTCCTCTCCCGGGTGTTGGAGGATGAGGTTAGAAGGGCAATTTTTTCTAGGGGTGCTTCCAAAGCCCCTGGGTCGGACGGGTTCCCCTCGACGTTGTTTTAGGAATTCTTGGACATTGTTGGCAAAGATGTGACTAGGGATGCGAGAGATTTCATCGGATCTGGGAAGCTCCTTCAACAACTTAATGATACTTATATTGTGCTAGTTCCCAAGAGTGGGGACCCTAGGGCTATGGAGGACTACAGACCTATAAGTCTATGCAACACCCTCTACAAAATCTTCTCTAAGATTATGGTTAACCGTATTAAACCCTTACTTAGCAAGATCATCAGCCCCAATCAGAAGGGGTTTGTCCTTGGCAGACAAATCATGAATGTGGCCATCACTACCCATGAAATCTTACATTCCATTGACCGCAGCAAATCTGCGGGGATGGCCTTCAAGCTTGATATCTCCAAAGCCTATGCTAAGGTCAATTAGATCTTCCTCTACAAGGTGCTCTCCGCTTTTGGCTTCTCACAACTGTTCATTAACACTATCAAGGCCTATGTGGAGACTGTCAGATTCTCAGTACTGATGAATGACAAACTTGGTGTCAAGTTTGCCTCGGGCAAAGGTTTGCATTAGGGGGATCCCCTATCCCCTTACCTCTTCATCCTTCTTGCTGAAGTCCTTGGCCGCAACATGATGCAGTTGGTCCAAATTGGTATGATCCAGGGGATTAAGCCTACCACTACCCTACCTCCCTCGGTTCCTGTAGCAGTTTGTTGATGACATATTTTTCTTCGGCGAGGGAAGCTAGAGTGTGGAAGAACCCGCTTGATGATTATGCTTCTGCTTCTGGTCAACACATTAACTAATAAAAAAGTAGAATTTTCTTCTTCAACACGGATCTTTTTGTCCAAGATAGAATTCTGCAAATTCTGGATTGCCAGTCGACTTCCCTCCCTATGACCTATTTGGGGCTTCCTCTGACAATCAAAGATGTAAAGAATGATTTCTAGAACACCATTCTTGAGAGAACTCAAAGGAAACTTGTTGGATGGAAGGGAAATCTCCTTAGCAGCGTTGGTAAGGTTCAATTACTCTATGCTTTGTTACAAGGAATTCCAGTGTATTTCCTCTCAATTTTCAAAATTTATGGAATAATGGCTGACAAACTTGAGAAAATTCAACGCAATTTCCTCTAGTCTGGTTGCGAGGAGAAAAAAAGACTCCCCTAATTTGTTGGGATAAAGTTTGCTTGCCTAAGATTCTTGGTGGCTTGGGGTTACGAAAAAATTATCAGTCTTAATAGAGCTTTGTTGTCTAAGGTTGCCTCGTCTCTAATCCAAGCATCCTCCGATTAGTGCAGAATCATGGAAGCTATTGGTAATATTTCATGTTTTGAGGCCTTACCTTGAAAATTTTGTTCTTAAATGGTTGTTTTGTCTAAAGTGTCAAATCTTGTTCAGAAAGATGTTAATATTCCCTGTAAAATGTTGCACCCTGGTCCTAAAATGATGAAAACCCTAAGTCTAGGGTCGTGTTTGGTTTGAATTTGAAAGAATGCCCTAAAACGTTCTTGGCGGGTTCTATTTTTGCATTAAATGCCCTAAGGGAACGCAACGCGCTGCCACGTGTCTGGGGAGATGAATGCTGACGAGGATTTGTTGTAGACCATCCGATATGGGGAAAAGCTGGTAGAATCGACGATTTTGTTTTAAAAATACATAAATAGCAAGTCTCGACAGTTGGACGCCAAGCATTGAACTCGGAGGAGTAATGACGAACGTGTGCCCTCTTCCCAGTTAAAATTTAATGTTTAAAATGATGGGATTGCTATCTTGTCGATCACTCAAGACATTTTGCATAATTGACAGCAGTTGCAGAGCAGAGTGAAGTTGCAGTGATCGCGGTCAGATTTTCAAGTTTCTTACGGAACAAGTAATTTTCTGGTATTGATACTTCTGGGTCATAAGGAATTTTAAAGGGATTAGTAGCATGTGTAGAAAGAAAAAGGTTTTAATATCCATTATTAGATAGATAAACCTTAAATTCACGATGCCGCCCAGAAGAGAATTCTCGGGGAAGGTTAATTATAAGGATAGAAATGTCTGTGATGATTTGCTGCAACAATTAACAGTGTCAACTAATTATGCCTCTAAGACAAAGGAATTAGTCCCCAAATATCCAGGCTTGAAAATTACTGAAGGGTTATATGATTTGGGTCAGTCTATTAGGGATTCCAAAATAGGTATGACTGGCTTGGATTTGTTTAAGGGGTTTTTTGGTCAGAGGAATGCTAATCCCCCACACAATAATGTATGACAGTTTGATGTAGGCAAGTTGGTAGTGCCTGAAATTTTTATGGATATGGACATGCTTACACGTATATCTAGAAATTATGACAGCATATCCAGAGTGGTCAGGGATAAAAATGGGCAAGTCTTGATAAAAATAACTGCACAAGAAATTAGGGAGGTGTTCAATTTGAATGATCCAAACACTTCTATGGATAAGATTGATTTTGATCAATTAAAGGAAGTTTACCAAGCCCAAAGGAAATACTTCAGAGAAGGGCCCCTCAAACAATATTTTGGCACAATTGGGGATTTGGTTCTGGTAGGGCCTAACACAAGAGAACCATTCAAACTTGATTATTTCACTTTGAAGGCCAAATCAGTCTATAGGGATCTCTGTCAAATCTGTGGAGATGATGAGAAAGTTGAAATGCCTATCCATTATATGCTAATGATGGTCAAGATTTTGCATCCCCATCTAGCAATAATTTTTGATTTCACCCCATACATTGCAGACCTAATTCACGAAGGGTTGATAGATGTCCAGAACACAAAGGTGACCAGACCTTTTGTATGGTACTCCTGGTTGATGCATGTGTTTTTATATAAGGGGGCTGATTATTTTGAGAAGGAGATGGAGTTGACAAGAGTCAAGGATGATGAAATCATGCTTGTACAATTATGGAATGCAGATATGACTTGGGACGATAAAGAGGCCAGCTACATCAATTTTGACAGGTATTTTGCTGCTAGACTCAGGTCATTGTTGTTGAAATATGATCCTAGGATTCTTGTAGCATTATTGAAATTCTTGAGGCCAAAGCAATATGACCAAGAGCTCAATATAGTACATAACTGGGGTGATATTATCCCTTATCCAGTGTCAATTGTATTCAGGGTCTATGGCTTCAGGGGAGTCCCAAACATATTTCCCTACAGAGTGCCCCTTAAGATAGGATTGGCAGAGGTCCTAAGACAAATTGGGGGTTTGCAGGAAGATGCCCTAACTGAAAGAGGAAAAGGAACAATTTTTCCTGTAATTACCGTTGCTCATCATCACCAAGGGAGGATGGAAGCACCTGCAGGATTTTTTGAAACCTTACAATCTGACCACATCAGTATCTAGATGTGCTGCCTTGAGACATTCATCAAGGACATGTTCAGGGAAAAGACAAAGTGTGTGGTGTTGAATCATCAATTCAACTTTCTAGAAGACATAGTTAGGAATGAATTGGACTTAATAAACCAAGAAATAAAGAAAGAAAAATGGTTGACATACAAGAAAAGTCTTGATTTTATTCACCATTTTGATAAATCATATGATCCTCTAAAGGAATTCTAGCCTTGGGCTAAGAAGATAGATTCCCTAATGGACATGTTTGAAGAAATTATGCAGGCCTTGAACCAGAAAAGAGATAACATATTGCAAACAGAGCCAGAGAAGGCCAAAGCAATTTTGGGTAAGGCATTCCCCACTAGGAATATCCCACAAGGAGAGTATGTAGTATACAAATGGAGGGGATATAGCACAATTTCTCCAACGGGTGGGTAGATCAGTGATCCTAAAGGAAAGAGGCCACTAGATCCTAGTGCTCAAGTTCTCCCATCCCCAAAGAGGAAAAGGGTAGAAGAGGGACATCAAAAACAACATGAACAAATCTATTCTCCATCCCAATCCCCAATACAAAGGATGAACAAGTTGTAGCTCAGCAACTACTGCAAATGGGAAACACTGGACATATCTATGTCACAACTGAGGAATTACAGGAAGGGGTACTCGAAGAGCCAAAACATGCTCAATTGGATTTGACAGTGGCAGAATTTGCTGGAAAAGAGCTAGATCCACTGACATAGCAGTCAAGTGACAAATTTATTTCTGATGACAATTTTGTTAAAGAAAGAGCATTCTTACAATTCTTTTGGAGAATTCATATTGATGAATTCAAGAATAAATGCCAACAAAAGCAAGAAGAACAACCTGCCAGAGGCAAGGAGGAAATTGAAAATGAAATCAAGCAGGAAATGATCTCCAGGTTTGAGAAAATAACTGTTGAGGAAGGAAGAGCGTTAGTGAAGGAGGGAGTATGAATACTTCCTGAATGGGACATGGTTGATGCTATTGTTTTTTATGTCGTCAGGAAGGAGACAAAGACTGTTCATGTTATTGAAGCATAAGTGCAACAAGCTTCAAAGGGTGTAAAGTTTAGCGAGGATCATGCAGCCTTGGTTATGTGGCAACTGAGGAAGAGAGAACCCAAAATAACAGGTGAAGAAACTCAGGGTGAACATTTAGGTAGCCTTTTGGTACAGAGGGTTGCAGAAAAAAGGGCTGTTGAGGCAACATGTATAAATTTGGAATCTGCTAAGTTTAGTGTAAGTGCAACCCAAAAATTAGAGAATGAACTCAAGAGTTTGAGTGAAAAATCTGAAAGAGTTCTGGGTGCATACAATGGGGAGAAAATAAAATTTATTGAGAAAGGTAAGAAGATTGCTGAATTGGAAGGCAAGAAATCATAAAATTTTGTCTCCCAGATGATGATTGCTCAAGATCCCTACCAACCTCCATCATCCAGCCCATATATCACTTATCCTCCTTCTCCTATGCCATCAAGCCCTGTTACTTTAGCAGATGTGGATATGGAAGGAGATAGATTTTTTTCTGAAAGGAAAAGCCTAGAAGAAACCACTAAGAAAGATCTTGAAGAATCTTCAGCATTCAAAGAAGTAGAAGAATGGGTTAAACAGAGGCAATCTGACAAAATATACTCCAGCCTCTTGAGATGTGCTAAAGAGGTGAATCTTGCTGATCTTTACTTGTTGGGTAAAATGATTTTTAACATTATAAATGAATATGATGCAGACAAAGATCAATGGGGTTTGGTCATGGACACATGGAAATGAAAAGGGGCTGAGGTGAAATCATTTTATTCTATGTCCAAAGAAGAGAATAATATTGATATTTTTTTGACTAAAACTCACAAATGTTTGAAGTTAATGGCAGACATGGATATCAAAAGGAATATCCTCATCAGAAAGGTAGAAACCTCGAGGATAGAATTTTCAAAGGATAGGTATGAAATGTACCCTAACATGTTCAAAAAGGATGGTGATATAAAGAATGAGGCGCTATGGTTAAGACAAATAAAAGAAACAATAAATGCTCAGACTCATAGCATCATTACCTTGGAGGGCACAACTTTGTTTGTTCAAACTATAAACATTATTAATAAAGCCAGGGAATTTTTTGAGTTCGGGAAGGGAGAGGTTAAGAAGGCAAGCGCCAGCTGGGGTGAGATTATCAGCAAGAAAGATGAATTACTTAACTTTAACTAGCCAAGTGATGACTTGTACACTTCTTGGAAGGACAGGTACATGATAGTTGATTCAGGGAAAGGTGATGATATGCAGGTGGATGATGAAGATCAACAGAGCGGTTGATACAATTGAAAGTGGAGGTCCTACTTCACCAGCATCAAAGAAAACAGATTCTAGATGGCTGTCCCCAAGCAAGTATAAGGCAAATGCAATCACCTTACGGTTGAAGGACAAAGAATTTGTTGGAATATCTTGTAACAAAAGTGGTTATTCTGTCCACTTGTTATTTTGTTCTATTTTATTCTTGAGTTTTGTCTTTTAGCTTAGTCATCTGAAGCTTGTTGTATCCTTGATTTTTAAGGATTCCAAGATGACTAATGTTGTCTATAAATAGAAAGTTGTAATATATTGTAAAGGATGGTAAAATCAAAGCTGCAAGGTAGACTTTTGAATTGTGTCTAAGTTTTAAGCTTTCAGTCCATTTGAATGTATTGAAATTAAGATCATTAATAAAATACAATGGAATTTCCAGTCTCATATCACTGATGTCTTTTTTCATTTACATTCTTCTCTTGTATGTTTAATTTGTAAGCCATTTTAAATGTACTAGTTATTAGGTAACTGTGTTGTTATTTGTGAGTTGCTTTCAAGGAGGGTTTAAATCTTGCAAATAATTCCAGAGGGTTAGGGTTTATGCAGGAATTTGATACATGGGTTTGAGAGTGAGAGGATGGTTTGTAAGGCATTCTATCTGAAATTTTACTTGTGTTTCAATTAATTGTCTCTGGTGAATGTATGTTTCATTGTGACTCTATGGCCCAAGATTAGGCACTGGTCAAGTTCTGAAGAGTAGTTGTTATCATCAAGTCAATCAAATATTAATCAATCTTTACTTCCTGTTATCTAAAGTATACATGTTTAGATAACCGTCTTGAATACAATTCATCATAGTGATTCCTTGAAGAGAGAATCAATAGGTTATCCTTCCTAAGCCAAATGGCCTAAGAAGAAGAAGGATCATAAATCCTTGATCCACTGTCAGATTTGCTGAAAATCAGTAGTCTGTTGAAGGTGCACCCGCCTGGGTTTGTGGAGCCCAAAGTGTAGAAGGAATCTTATCCTTGTTAATTAGCCTTTTCTCTGTATGAATCTGAATTGGGAACCAAAGAGTCAAGCATTTACTGCTATATATTGATTCCACAAGAAAAAGTGCTAACGATTTGGCGACTCTGCTAGGGATAAATTTAAATGTTCTAGAGTCATGTTCATGAAAGAATTGGTCCTTGCAATATTAAGAATAAGTCTATTTTTCCTCATAATCATAAAAGAAAGTTTATTCTGCTTATCTATCATTGCACACTGTTTGAAGGTTTTGGTCCTGAAAATGATATAGATCTTGTCTCAAATAGAGTGACTGGTGACTGTAAAATCTCTGATTTAATACAGTGTGTGTTTTTCAAAGAAAATTTATAGAGTGGAGAAGATTTTCAGCTATACGGACAATGAAGAATCATTTTTCTTAAGATTACCAGGTGAGGAATTATCAAGAAACTTTGCTTTCAAGTTTCAGTTAGATTTATTGTTGTAAAGGAAAATCTAAGTCAAGACGAGTTGCTCAGTCATTTTATATATTTGTCCTCTGAAAAGAGGTGGTGACTCTAACCTCTGTGTACTCCAATGTTGCACATTAAACATATTGGATATATTTGTCTATTCTGAAAGATGAGTCAACAAAGGAATACTAGATCTTATTTCAGAGAAAATCTTGAGAAAGATGTTGGAGAAGAGCTCCATACACCTCAATGGAAACAATGGTCCAAGATAGGTATATCTAAAAATGACTCCCCAAATACCTCCAAGGGAAGGATAGAGACTCCTACTCCAAAAAGAAATTCATCTTCATTCGAAGATGCAGGAACCATAGGACCAATTGACACTTATAGAGTTGATGCTAACTTTGATCTTTTTAGAGATGGAGAAAACACTGATATAGGCTTCTTCCCTGCAGAAGAGAATTTGGCTCCACCAGAAGAAACTTCTGTTGCTAAGACAACCTCATATGATTCTGATAAGTTGCAAGATGAGGTTATGGCTTTAAGAAAAAGAAAAAAGGAACAAGAAAAGGAAATAGCAGAGGCAGAAAAGAAATGTGGACAAAAGTTGTATGACTTACTAGTGGAAAAAGAAGAACTCTTGGCTAAAACTAGGAGAAATGACCTCAAAGCTAAAAGCCTAAGTCAAGAGGTCAAAGGATTAAATCTAGACTTGTTTGGTGATTTTTATGATTTGAGGAAGAAAGCCCCAAACAAGATAATAATCTTGACAAGGATGAATTTGAGAAATAAGGGCCTGTCATCAGATAGTTATACCCATATGAGATTGAATATAATGCAAGACTTAAGACCAATGCTAAGGATGCCCCCAACAAAGGTAAGAAAAAGGTTGTTGGTGTGACTGTAGAGGAACCTAAACAAAACTTAACCATTCCTGTAGGAGCATCTCAGGTTGATCTTGAGCTGGAACAAGCTAGAAAAGCTAAAGAGGACTTAGCCAAACAATTGGAGAAGTTAGAATTAGAGGCTGTTGCAGCTGATATGAGAATGAAGATAACTTTTCTACATGCAACTACTAACACTTCTGCAAGTAGCTCTATGCCAGTTAATCATGGGACACAACAACAAAAGCAATCTGTTGGCCCAATCCCAAATAATCAGTGGGCTGATCCTAAAGTGAAATTTTCTATTTTAAATTCAAATGTTAAAACCGCTGGCCCAAATGCAAATGCTCAAAATGTTGATTCTGGGCCAAGCATTCAAGTCTCCAACCTCAAACAAAGTGTTCCCCCACCCATTCAAAATCAAGGAGTTACTGGACCAAATAGCAACAATGTGCTTAGCAATTTCCAAAGGAGACCTGTCCACATGAATAGTTACCGAACCCTTTTCTTTGAAGGCATTCCTGGTTACCCTAATGTGATCCCCAATGAGGTAAGAGACAAAATCTCCAAGTTCACAGGAAATAATTTTGTTAGTTGTGAAGAGCATTTAAAATCTTTTAGTGATAAGATAACTGACTTTGAAATTGAAAATGAGGATGTCATTATGAAGCTTTTTGTTCAATCATTAACAGAAGATGCTAGGGATTGGTTCAGAAATTTGCCTAATGATAGCATTGCATCTTGGGATGAATTTGTGAAATCTTTTAGAGAACAATATAGAGAACATGTGAATTATGGATACATGCTAAATGAATTCAATAACATTAAAAAGTTCCCTAATGAGAGTATGGATGATTTTAACAATAGATTTCAAAAGGCCATGAATAAACTATTCCAAGTTTTGAGGTTAGATGAGGAAGTATGTCTTACAACCTATTGTAGTATGAGGAATTATTACACCTGTTGGGAGCAAGCTCAAACATGCAAGATTAGTGGGTTAGCACATATAATCAATTCAAAATCACATGAAAGAGCAAGAAAGCAACAAAGAACACCAAATAACATCAGATTAAGCTAAAACAAGTAAGCACCCTATTTAACTTGTTTGATTTGCTCATTTTGATGGATGTGGGTGTTCTCTCTCAAACACACAAAATGCAATGGATCCCAATGCAATACAAGATTGACAAGCAAGAAGAGAGATTCAAGAGCTAGTATGAAGAACTAGTCTCAAATCTTCTTCAAGATGATATTCTAAGCTATGAAAATGATATACAAGATAATTGAAATAAACTATGATTCATTAACCATTAGCCTGGCATGTAACTTCTAAATGATTTAAGCATGAAAACATGAAACTAGCAATGAAAACATGAAATCTAGAGCTATGTTAGCATAATAACAATGCAAATATGAGAGATGATAAATTGAAGAGGAGAAAGCCTCTATTTATAGGATTTTGGAGGAGAAGAAGAGGGCTTGGATAATGTGGCATCTATGTGGCATCCACATAAGAGCCACATAAGGGACACATAGGCTTGAGGGGATGGCCAATTTTGAGTCAAAGATAACATTTAATATTTAGTGGCTCAAGAATTCCAAGTGGGATACAAATTTGTAAGAGGAATTTAAGAGGAATGGGTGACCTTTTTGGAGAGAATATCCCCATGTGGGCGAGCATTTCATTAGCCTTAAAAAGGTTAGGAATCAACCTTTAAGTATGATTAAAGGGACAGTTAGGTAGGGAAGCATGCTTAGGAAGTGAGGTGATGGGAATAGAGTAGGAATAGGGTAGGCTTAGGGTAGGTCTCTAGGTTGGGTTAATAGGTTCCTAGCTAGGGTTTAGATTATAATTCAAATTATATTTGAATAAATAATAGTTTAGAAGAATTAAGGATATGGAGGGATTTTAATAAATATGAATTTATTAAAAAGGGGATTTTGTGAGGGAAATGTATTTAAATAAAATACATTGAAATAGTATTTGATCATTGATAAATACCAACTATGAAACTATTTAATTAATTTAAATAGTTAGAAGAGAAAGGGAAATTAATATTAATATTTTTTGACGTCTACATTTTGTCACTCTTTGACGTGGCATCGCAAGTGACGTTGCGTCAAAGACAAGAAAATAAGTTGCCCTAGAGGAAGAGGGTTTCTAGGAGTCGTGCCAAAGCGATGACGGTACAAGGTTGTGCCCCCTCGAGAAAAGAACGCAACAAAGACAATGTTGTGGGATTTTCTCGAAAAAGGACGCAACAGGAAGGAGGAAGGGAGAGGAGAGAAGAAATAGAAGCCTTCTGAAATGCACTTAAGAATGCAACTAAAAATGCAAATGCAAATGAAATTAAATGCAGCTAATGAGCATTGGGGATCCATTTGTGTGAAAAATATGGAGAGCACATCTGATTTTGATATTGCAATAGGAGGTATACATCAGGTGTTAGAAAACACGAATGACAGAATTCCTTTGCGTGGACTAGACACTCAAACAAAAGCACACTGCAAAAGATGCATGTATCAGTCGCCACCAGTCATAACGCACCAAGATATAATAGATCGAGGTAGTGGTGAGTAGGTTTAAACTGAAACAAAATGATAAAATCAATAAAGAAGGCCTCATGACCAAGTAGTCATTCAGTCCAAAGTTCTTTCCATGAACATGATTGATGTGATGAAGGATTTGATAAGCTGACACCGTAAGGATGCATCCTAACGGGAAAAGATTGGATTTGATTTGATTAAAAGATATTCGCTGGCAAACGCTGTGAACATAATGAGGAGCAAGGATAGTTAGTCACAAAACTAATTTTGTGAGAAACATGATTGCAATCGCAAGTGTTAAAACGTCACTGAAAATTGAAATACTGAACAATGTAGAAATAAATGAAGGTTTATTGCAAGATTTTTGAGAATATTTGATTTTTTTGAATTTTGAATTTTTTAGATTTTTCACGATTTTTAAATATTTTTGGGATTTTGTGACGCATTAAAGCTATACAACAGGAACAATTTATACAAAAATATATAAGGGGGGACGGAGAAAACAGGTGGGGAAAACATTTAGGGGAAAATGGGAGCTATAAGAGGGGCTTAAAGAAGGTCATTTATGAATAGTGAATAGTGAAAATTGAGCTCTAGAGTAAAAACATGGTGGACGAGAAGATGCTGGGGCAATTGGGAGAGCACGTGCACACACACGGGAGACGCACAGAGTGACTGATACCAGTGAGTGACTCAACATTTACCTTGCTTTTAGTGTTATCAAAGTTTTAACGCTTTTTTTTTGGGGGGGGGGGTTAGGGGCATTAAATGTGGGGTAGATGACTTAGCGGACCGGAGATGCCAGTTCCTGAACTGACATTTGTGAAGACGCCAATCCTCGGATCGACGTCTTCACAGACGCTGATCCTTGAACCGACATCTTCGAAGACGATGACACTAGACCGACATCTTTGAATATGCCAGACCCAGACCCGCGTCCGCAAAGACGACGCTCTGTGGTGGAAAGAGGGCGGAGACGTCGATGTATGAACTAGCGTTTCTGACTGAACTGATGTCTGCGCCCAAAGGGGCAGACGCCGAGGGGAAGGGAAACGGAGGGATCCAACGGGGGCCCGGGATGGGTCAGAAAAAGACCTAGGGGAAAGATGCCCCATTTTGGGAGGGATTAGGCTAGGAATGGAAGGAAGATGGGCTGACATGGTGGTTTTTGGATGTTACAGCAGCAGTATCCACCATTGGGATCGTGAGAGCACTGGCCACCGACCATGGAGTTGGAGGGGCAACTCACAGAGGAGGACTAGAGATTGCTAGCAGTGGTTGTGTTGGACTATGTGCCCCATTGGCCTAGGCTATGGGTGCACAATGGGATGATGATTGCTCTGATCGAGCGATGGCATAGCGACATGACTACATTCCATCTGCCTACTGGAGAGGCCACAATCACGCTGGAGGACATGTGGTGGATTCTTCAGATATCGATCTGAGGGGAGATTCCTCAGTATAGATTGGAGGACAGTGATCACTACATGGAGATCACATTCAGGAGACCCATGAGGAGGATCCTGACGTACAGGACTTGGATGCCCTGGCAGCCAGCGGTGGACCAGAGACTGTGGTAGATAGCCCTATATCTGGTGGGACTGATCGGAGGACGGATGCTAGCTGACCTGGCTGGACACGGTTTTGGGATGTGATGGTCTTGGGTGCTAGTAGAGATGCTAGAGGAGGGCACTACTTATTACTGGAGGTACATTGTCCTTGGATAGTTGTACCATGACCTACACATGGCTGCGTACCGCGAAGTGCGCAACATGGGGACAGGGGTCACTCTATTATTAGTGTGGGCATGGGAGTACCTTGTAGCATTTTGGCCGATGAGAGTGCGGGAGGCTCAGCAGCCAGGAGAGCCATATGCCTACAGATATAGGCTACCTCTGCGATATACTTCTGTTGGTCAGACTGGATACTGGCGACGGTTGCTCAATGAGGTACAGGTTTTTTGCTGGACCCTATACATACTTTGTGAGCCATGGGGAGTGATGGACTGGGCGGTAGGAGCGGAGGATGGATTTGAGGACTTTTTGTACCTTTCATATGTTTAGACTGACTTCTTTCTACTGGGGAGGACCATCCACTAGATAGAGAGGTATAGACCATCTAGGGTTATGAGATAGTTTGGGCTACAGTAGGGGGTGGTGGTAGAGGATGCCTTACATCCTCATGTCACCAAGGAGGTAGGTATGTGGGGCAGGTATACTGATACTATCACAGTGAGGGCATCCTAGAGGGAGATGGTGCGAATAGACTTCATGGCGTGACTGGATGTTATTGACATAGGGATGACTCTTGAGTATGCAGCATGGTGGGCCGCGCATGTGCCCTTACGGCTCACAAACCCAGTGTAGGTGGCTTCTCATGAGCAGTCAATAGGAGACATGGATGTTGATGATGGGATTGCCATAAGAGATACCCTAGAGACCTCAGCAATAGGTCAGAGGAGGAGGCCACAACGAAGATGGGTGAGACCTCAGACAGAGGCACAGGTAGGGGCTGGACCAGATTTGGGGCCACAAGGGCCACTAGGGGATGGTCATGATCAGGGGCCATAGGGGCCACCATAGATATAGGTACAGGAACCACAGGTGCCAAAATAGGTATAGGTGCCACAGGGGCCACCGACAGGATTTGTAGCACAAGAGACTCATGACACTGTCATCGCAGAGTGAGATAGTCTACAGACGGAGTGTGCGAGACTACAGGGACTACTAGGCATGACATAGGTATCAGAGACGAGCCTGCACACAGAGATGACCCAGATACAGGGGCTGCTAGCTATAGAGACAACATAGGTTTATAGGGCAGAGAGTTCACTTGATACTCTACAGGGTAGAGTGGATGCAGGAGAGTTCTCCATGGTCGACCTGACTCAGGATGCTGCAAAGCTGTGGAAAGAGATAGGTACCCTCACAGATCAGTTGGAGAATTTGACTGAGCAGATGGATCAGGCTACTGAGAAGATTATTACCCTAACCGCAAAGAGAGATACAACACAGAGGCAGGCTGAGGCGTACAAGACTAAGTGCGACATTGCTAGGTAGGCAGCCACTGCAGGTGGGGCTAGACAGGTTGTAGCTCAGGCTTTTGCAGCTCATAGAGATGTGACTAGGGCAGGCAAAGAGATAGCCCACTATCGGGTATTGTATCATCAGCTTGTGCCTGAGGGACAGAGGTGAGAGTACTCAGAGAGGTCTCAATCTCAGAGCATAGTTTAGACTTCTGCATTGCAGGGATCTGTGGGGATACCACCATGTCCACCACCAGGACAGGGAGGTGAATCATCGCAGCCACCAGCATGATTCATCAGAGGACTACGTGACACATATTTTTTTTGCATTTTTGGATAAGATGAATATGTATATCGGCACTGAAGTGCACATGATGTATTTTATTGATGACAGACTTATGTACTTATGGACATTTGATATATATATGATGATTGATGAGGACTCTATGATGTTTATGATGTATGATGGATGATTCTATGATTATGATTCTCATGCTTTGATTTGATATGATGTTATGATGCATATGCTTATATGATTACTAACATGTGATTCTTGTAGGATGTGATGCATACGTATGAAAAATTGTGGATGCAGGATGGTTTTATGCTTATGTATATATGATGTATGACTGATGTAGGGTAGATGATGCTTATATGATGTACTGACGTTTGTGGATGCAGGATGTGATGTGATTTTATGATGTATGTATATGCTGATGTTTTATGAATATGTATATGAATGTAGGATGAATCTAAATGAATCTTAACAATGCAAGACTAAAATGATTTAAGTGATTTATCAAAGAAAGACTAAAATGAATCTAAACGATTTAACCATGCAAGACTAAAATGAGCCTAAGATGAATTAATTACGCAAGATGTACATGATTTAACAATGAATCTAAATGATTTAACAATGCAAGATGATAAAATGAATCTAAATGTTTTAACAATCCAAATGATTTATCAATGCAAGATGATAAAATGAATCTAAATGATGCAAGATGATAATGATGAATTAATTATGCAAGACCCTAAAATGATTTTGACTATGCAATCTAATAATGAACCTAATGCAATCTAATAATGAACCTAATGCAATTTAATGATGAACCTAATGATGAAACTAAGGTGAGAACCAGATGCAATGGATGAGATGGGACCCATATTTTTGGTGTGTGTCACAATCAACTGATGAACCAGCCAGGAGGACTATAAAGGACCGGGTAGGGAATGTTATCATGACAAGGACTTGGGATGTTAGTGTGATGGCAAGAAGATTGGATACGTCACGACTATATAAGGACCAGACCGAATGATTAATTACAAGTGATTACGTACACACGTTGTTGCCAAGATTTGATTGGATCGTGTTGTTGTTTTGATGCGTGCGATAGCTTAGTATGCTGATTGATTAGTTCAAGAGGAAGGATACATCCTTCGAGAACCCAGAGATGATGATGTTCTAGAATTAAGTCAACGAGAGGAAGGATACATCCTCAAAGGACGTATTTCCAGAAAGATGGGATTCATAAATCTAATTGGTCAAAGGTGCAATGCGATCAATCTATGAAACCAAGATGTCATCAAAAGGCACTTGCTGAAACTTAAGATTTTAAGAGCATAACTGGATCATGTTCTTCAAGGATACCAACCGAGGACACAAGATATATACAAGAAACACTAAGCGGAAGACTAGACGGAATATATACAGGACTGAAGCTCAGGGATTGGGATAGTACAATGTATGGACAACAATATACAAGATTATGTGTACAAAAGCTTAGGACACAAGATAAGAGGATCACTTTGGACTAGTGCGTATGATATGTGAATAGCCAGGGAATATGTGAATTTCTGAGGTTAGCGGAGATGTGATGCTGGTGATGGAGGGAAACGAGATTTTGATAGATAATAGAATGGTCCACTATGTGTGACACCCATTGCCAGGTTTTCATCACGCATACTTGTCCAAGGTGCTTGATTGCCAAGTTTTCACCATTGGATGAAATGTTTTTCTTTATTCTTATTTTTTTTAAAAAAATTTCTTTGGATCTTTTTGATGTTTTTAATGTTGTCCAAGCGCCTGTTTGCCAGGTTTTCACCGGGACAACCATTTTTTCAGCTTCATTTTTCTTCTTTTTTGAGATTTTTTAGGACTGTTTTACATTATTTTTGTGCTTTCTTCAAGACTTTGTATACTTTTTATGGATTTTCTCAGATAATTGGAATGAACAAACCAGCCGTCAGGCATAGAAGCGCCTGAGATGAATGATGTTGATAGGATCATTCAATGGTTCTCCTTTAGGAGTGGAGAGTTGATATGCCCCAGAACCGAAGCATGCAGTGACAACATATGGGCCTTGCCAGGTGACTTCAAACTTACCCTTCTTTTCGCGATTAGTACCCACTTTCTGATTTTCCTTTAGCACAAGGTCCCCCACCTGGAACTGTCATAGGTGGACCTTCTTGTTATAGTTCTACTTGAGTCTATTTTGGTAGACAATCAGGTGATCATAGGCTTGTTGGCACTTTTCATCTATTAGATCAAGCTGTGTAAGTCGTGCTACTCGGTAATCTTCATCATCAAGTAGGCCTCTCAATGATACTCGGAGGGATGGTAGTTTGACCTCAATTGGTAAGACTTCCTCAGCACCGTAGAATAGGGAATAGGGGTAGTTCCGGTAGGAGTATGGTAGGAAGTGCGATATGCCCAAAGGGAAGGATTGATTTAGAGATGCCAGTCACGACTTGTATCATTGACAACTTTCTTGAGGATTTTGAGGAGGGTTTTGTTAGTTGCCTCAGTTTGGCCATTACCTTGCGAGAAATATGGACTAGAGAAATGGTGATGGATATGGAGACGAGCATAGAGATCATTGACGTGTTGGTTTTCAAATGGTGTACCATGATCTATGAATATGGTGGAGGGTATGCTGAAGTGGTAGACAATGTGATAGAGGATGAATTTAGATATCTAGACACCTATAGTGAGAGTGAGAGGAATCGCTTCAACCCACTTTGTAAAGTACTCTATTGCTGTGATTATGTACTTGTGGCCTTCAGAAGAGAGGGGAGTAATCTTACTAATGAGGTCAAAACCCCAACAGGAGAAGGGCCAAGGAGGCACAATAGGTTTGAGGTCCTGGGCAGGAGCATGGATCAGATTGGCATGCTATTGGCAAGGTAGAAATTTTTTGACGAACTCACAAGCATCATGTTCCATTGTGGGAAAATAGTACCCTATGCATAAAATTGTTTAGCTAGGACCATGCCACTTGTGTGGGCACCACAGATCCCAGCATGTACCTCTTGTAAAGTCTAGGCGGCTTCATTTTCATCTAAACACCTAGAGAGCACATTGTGATAGCCTCGACGATAAAGGGTGTTGGCTACAAGGGTGTATCAGGAAGCTCTGCGGATAAAGTTTTGGCATTGGGTTACAGTGAGATGAGGGGATATGATACCATGTTGTAGGTAAGCTTGGATATCATGGTACCATGGGAATTGGAGACCAACCAAGATACATATGTGATTCGAGTCATCGTTCTCATAAGTGGGAGAATGAATTTTCTCAACTAAGAATTCGTATTGTGTAGACTCATGAGGAATCTCTAGGAGGGAGCCAGTTGTGGCCATTTCATCAGCAACCTTGTTTTGCAAGCGTGGTACTTGTGTTATCTACAAGTGGAGGAAATATTCTTTCATCTTGTCAACCATCTTCTTATATGGCATCAATTTTTCATCTTTGGTTTGATACTCATCTAGGATCTGTTTGATGATGAGTTGGGAATCACCAAAGACATGTAGAGCTGTGATGTTTCATTCTGTAGCCATGTAGAGTCCTACAATTAGTGCCTCATATTCTGCAATATTGTTTGTGTAGGAAAATCCCAATTTGAATGACATAGGGATGAAGTCACCTTGAGGTGTGACAAAAAGTATTCCCGCCACTGCGCCATGAGCTGTGTAGGACCCATCAAAGTAGATTTTCCAAGTAGGTTGTTCTTCTATCATGTAAAAATGCTCATCTAGAAATTCTGTGACCAAAGGATATGCGTCTACTAATGGCGCTTCTGCTAGTTGATCGGCGATGACTTTCCCTTTAATGGATTTTTTGTCTACATATTGAATGTCAAACTCACTCAGTAACATAACCCATTTTTCCATTCGACCTGTGAGAGTAGTCCTAGAGAGTAGGTACTTGAGAGGATCCACCTTTGAAATGAGCTTGGTTGTATGACTAAGCATATAGTGGCAAAGTTTTTGAGTGGCAAAGACCACTACTAGACATGCTTTTTCCATAGGTGAATAGTTGAGCTCATAACCCACTAAGGTTCGACTGATGTAATAAATAGCTCTTTCTTTACCCTCATCATCTAATTGAATGAGGAGTGCCCCCAGTGCTGTGGTAGTAGCAGAAATATATAGGATGAGTGGTCGACTGGGTACAGGTGGTACCAAGATGGGTGGATTAGCCAAATACTCTTTGATCTTGTCAAAACTCTTCTAACACTGAGGATCCCATTTGAATGTGTTATCTTTTTGTAGGAGATGAGTGAATGGTTGGCACTTGTTTTCTAGTTGAGAGATAAAGCAGCACACATATTGTAGCTTTCCTTGGAGGCTGCGCAATTGTCAGAGTGTCTTTGGTGGATGCATCTCTATGATAGCTTGTACCTTCTTTGGATCTATTTCAATGCCCCATCTGGATACAATGAACCCAAGGAGTTTTCCTGATGTGACCCCAAAGACACACTTCTTAGGGTTGAGCATTAAGCAGTAGTGTCCAATCCTGTCAAAGACGCATTCCAAAACATTGAGGTGATCTTCCCTTTTAACTAATTTTTCTAGGATATCATCTACATAGTCTTCAAGGATCTTCTGAATCATGTCATGAAAAATGATAGTCATGGCCCTTTGATAGGTTTCCCCAGCATTCTTTAAGCCAAAAGGAATCATGTTATAGCAGAAGGTGCCCCAAGGGGTTGTGAATGCTTTCTTATGCTGATCTTCTTCTGCAATGCAATCTGATTATATCCAAAAAATTCGTCCATGAGTGACAACATCTCATGTCCTGCTATGAGATCCAAAATCATGTCTATGTTTGGCAATGGGAAATCATCCTTGGGACATTCCTTGTTGAGATCTCAAAAGTTTGAACATGTCTTGATTGATTTATCAGGATTGGAGACGGGAACCATGTTAGAAATCCAGTCAGAATAGTCAATGGGGTGGATGATCTTGGCTTGGAGTAACTTCTCGAGCTCTGCTTTGACAAGTAGTGCCACTTTAGGGTGCATCTTTTTGTGCTTTTGTTTGACAGGTTTGATGTTTGGGTCCACTGCAAGATGGTGAACCACCAAGTTGGGGTCTAATCCTGGCATGTGGGAGTAAGACCATGCAAACTTATTGATGGATTCCTTCAATAAAGTGACAAGATCACTTTCTTCTGCTTCAGTAAGAGATGATGCTATGTATGTGATGGCGAGATTCTCTTTGGTACCCAAGTTGATAGGTTTTTCTTCTTTGATGAGAATCGATGACTGTTCAGGCCTATAATCACGGATCAGAGGAAGAGGAGAATCTTCATCCTCTGGCACCTCAAAGAGGTTTTCACCAGGGGATACACCCTTTGTTTTTACTATTTTAAGATCAGATAGTGCCCCAGAGGGGTTTTTGCTAGGGGATTAATTTTTCTCTTTTGTATTTTTGTTTTCTCCTTTGTTTTTGCAGCTGAAGTTCTCCTCTTCCCCAAAGTATGCCTTTGGGTCCAGTTTGTAGACATATGCTAAGTTTTGCCCCCAGTCATTGCTTTGCTCAATTGCTCCCATAAAGCTTAGGAGTGCATCCTCACTTTGGAACTCGTTAATGTGCATGACACTTGGTTGGTCCTATTCTATGAGTTCAGGATGGTGGAGGGGAAGGTTAATGAAGAGAATGGAAAGTTGGTGTAGGGCAGGATTGCCCAGGAAGGTTTCATTGTCAAAGACATTGTCATAGGCTCTCACAACTTTCTCTTCTGGGACATCTTCGATGTCATCAATTTCACCCAGGGATGGACAAGAGGCAAAGATGTTTTCATTGGTGTCCCCATTCATGTCAGAGCCCATGCCAAGGCCTAGGTTCTTTTCTAGTCGGGTAGGTATAATAGGATCTTTCATTCCTTGCTCTTCATAATCAAGGCCACCTCCTTGGTAGTTCCATTTTTCTATCACTAGCCTGTGAGTTGCAGGGTACTTACCTTTGAAGTAATTAAGGCGACTTGTGTCCTTGGTTGGTGGATCCTTATAGAGCCATTGATTGATGTTTGGTGTCATTTCCTGGCCAGCCAAAGTGCCCTTTGAGATAAAAGTGGTAGGACCGAATTGTAGTGCCTTGGTTGTCTCTGGTTTTGTCTTGCTTAGATTAGGTTGTCAGCCTTGAGTGTGTGGATCAACTGGCAGCGACCTAACTATGAAGGCATCAGATAAACTATACTCACCACAACCTTTGTTGTTGATCTTGACTGTGGAAAGGGTGGAGGAGAGGATTTTTTCTGGGTCTGAGTGGGTTCGAGATGAACTGGCAACAGAGGTGCCAATGTCAATCCTGGGATAGTGATTGGAATGTGGAAAGGATGTTTCCAATGCATTGCAGTATGCAAAGGGCTTGGGATCTGAATGGATGGTCATGTTAGTGCCATTATATGAGAATTTAATTCTTTGATGGTAGGTGGAAGGGATGACTTGCATAGAATGAATCCATGGGCATCCAAGGAGGATGTTGAAGGGAAGGTCAAGATCAACAACATGACATAATGTATCTTGGATAATCGAGCCCACTTGAATGGGCCTTGAAATGGTGCCTTCAGAAGTCTGTTCTAGATTGTCATATGCTTTGATTATGGTGACATCATTTGTAATATCAGCTTCAGTGCAACCCAACTATTTTATGAATTTTAGAGTACATAGATTTAGGGCTGAACCATTATCTATCATGACCCGTTTGATGGAAAAATCTTTAACCATGAAAACAATACAGAGTGGGAGATTATGATCGGGTTCTTTTGAGGGTATGTCTATTGGTTTAAAGGAGACCCTACAAGATGCAAACAAGTGTCCGACAAGGTTCTGGAATTCAGTGAGGTTGATGTCGCTGGGAACACGGGAGTCTTGTAGGGCTTTATTGAGGATCTCTTGATAGGTGGGTGAAGTGCAGAGGAGATCCAGGATGGAAATTTGGGCCGGAGTATTCCCTAGGTGTTCCAAAATGTTGTATTGGGTCCCAGCAGATGGGGCAGGACTGGCACCTGCAACTATTATCCTGCCTCTATGAGTGATGACTACCCATTGGTTATCAGCACCCTTAACATGAATGACATTGACAGAGGACTGGACTTGGGATATTCAGCCGATGAGATTATCATAGTTGATATATGCATTGGTCTAATCTTTTCTGTCAGTGTTTTCTCCTTGCTTACCCTTCCCCTGGTCAGAGGATTGAGTAGGATTTCCTGGGCCTATACTTGCAGTGTGTTTAGGGAATGCATTTTGATAGATTTTAAGGCCTACGTTTGGCGATGGTTGAGCAAGAGAGTCCACTTTGATCTCTTTGCAGTCGATGAGATCCTGGATGTAATGTTTTCACTTCATGCATTTGAGGGTGGTATGTCCCTTAACACGGTGATACTCACAGTACTTGTTGTCTTTATACCAGGCTGGCTTAGGTGTTGAGTCATCAAATGGCTGCATTTTTGGGTACATGACTTGGTTAGCTTGGACCAGCTTGCGGAAGATGACATCTATGGGTTCACCCAAAGGGGTAAATGTGTGTTGTGGTGCATTGGAAGCGTGAGGCATTTGTTGTCCATGCAGGACTGATATAGCATTTGTCTGATTCATAGGACCTTGGTAGTTGTGTTGCTATGATGTTCCCAGAGGGGGATAGATAGTCGCGCCTTCAGGGTGCATGTTTTGCTGGTAAGTCAGTTGGGGATACACGAGATTGGGTTGTTGATACATGGGAGGAGGTTGAGGGTACACCTGCGGTGCTTGCTGATAAGTTTGGGTAGTTGCATTAGGACTGGCTACCACAACCTAAATGTGTTTTGTGTCAGTGGATTTTTTAGTTATTACGTTCTTGTTCTTGTTCTTGCTCCAGTATCATGATCAATCATTGTTATGTTTGTCAGGCTAGGATTCCTTGTAGTGCTTGATGGTACCATCTTCCATGCCTTTGATTCGGATGTCTTGATAAGTTTGTATGTAATTCATGCGCATGTGATAGGCAAGGTTAGGATGGAGGTTGTTAATGAAGATTTTGATAAGATGTTGCTCAGGAGGTTGGTAGTAAAACCTTGTATTAAGCCCTTTCCAATGCTGAAGATAATCGACCAGGCTTTCTCCTCCCTTTTGTTTGGAATTGCATAGATCAAGGAGTGAGAGTTCATTTTCGACATTATGTGCATATTGGGCCACAAAATTTTCAGATAATTTAGCGAAAGTAGAGACTGTGCCGTAGGGGATTTTGTAGAACCATTTGAGAGCAGTTCCCCCTAAGCTCTTGGAAAATAGTCTCATGAGGAAATTATCTCTATAGGCCACTTCTTGACATGCCATGTAGAATTCTTTCACGTGGCTCACAGTATCTCCCTTCCCCCGATATTTATCAAATTTGGGTGTCTCAAAGTGCTTGGGGAAGGGTATTGCAGTGATAGATCGATCAAACGGATAAGGGTACACTTCCTCAAACTTGAATGTTTTAGCCTCTATCCTTGCTTTTATCTCCTTGAGAGCATTCTTCATTTCCTCCCATTCATGGTTGATTTGTGGGGGAGGATTATTAACCATGATTGCATGGTTTCCTTGAACTTGATATGGATCAAATGGTGAATATGGAGGATTCTGTGGGAGATATTGTGGTGTTTGATATGATGGTTGTTGGTCAACGTATATGGGATATTGTGGTGGAAGCTATGGCTAAGGGGAATATTGCAGTGGAGGAGGTGTCGATGCTTGATAGGGTTGTTGCAATTGCTAAAAGTATGCTTGTATTTGCTGAGGCATTGGATAGGTGGGATGAGCCTGTTGCACACCTGTATTGTGTGGAGGATAAGAGTTTTGTGGTAGAATACCCCCAGTGGGAACACTAAATTGCTGTGGAGGTGGAATGGTTTGTGATGCAGTGGAAGATGGCGTGGCTAGGTAGTTGGTGCAATGAGTTTGTTGTTGCTACATGGGTTGGATGAGAGGATTAGCAAACTGTTATAGTGGTTGTGCCATGAAGGGATTTTCTCCCTATGTTTGTGGTTGTGGCTGTTGAGCAACTTGGAGGGTGGACTGTGCAGCTGTGAAGGGGTTGATTGGTTGCTGTTGTGCTTGGGATGTGAATGGGTTGGTAACTTGCTGTTGCGGTTGTTGTTGTTGGAATGGTTGTTGGATGGATTGTTGCTACTGAATAGGTTGTTGTTTCTGCTGGATAGGTTTCTGCTGCTAGATAGCTTGCTACTGTTGGATAGGTTGTTGTTGCTATTGTTGGATATGTTGTTTTTGTTGGATAGGTTGTTGTTGTTGGATTGTTATTTGGGGTATGACGAAGGGATTGGTGGATGGTTGTTGCATAAGAGGGTTTGGATTGGTTTGCATTTGTGGGAAAACTGCTGCACACATTGTGGTTGTGTTTCTAGTGGAGTGGGGAAAGTGGACCCTTGTGGAAATAAGGGTTGGTTATAGGCATTGGTAGGTGGCATGCGTGTGGTGAAGAAAGGTAGAATAGGCATGGAGACTTGGTTGCTTTGATGCTACGAACTGGTTGTTGCACTTTGAATGGGTTGAGTAGGGATGGGTGGAATGGTGGTTTGCTATGTGCTAACTAGTGGTGGTGAAAATTGTGCCACAAATGTTAGGAATGTTTTCAAAAGTGGAACGATTGTGAATTGAGGAGGTGCTTGTGTAGTGATGGGGGGTATTGCCTATGCTATTGATGTTGGATCAAGAGGCAACGCTCATGAGGTAGATGAAGGTATCATGTGCATGATGGAGGGTGGGATGGAAGATTGGACTACTTGTGTGATAAGAGTTCCCACCTGTAGGGTTCATTGAAGTGGATCAAAAACTTTGTTTCTAGTGGGATGAGGACATCCCCCTAGAAGTGCCATAGGTTGTGTGACAAGTGTGGGTATAATCCAAGGTGGGAGTTGAAGTCCTTGTTGCTGAATGTCCAAAAGTACTTGATTGTTGTTACATCCACTCATGGCATTCAGCATGTGGACACGCCCTGGATGATTGATAAATGTTTCTATGGTACTCATGGTAGGTGTCTCATTAGTATCTACCTAGATATGTTCAATTTGATTGTTGGGCTGAGGCGCATAAGTAACCATGGCATTGGTGTTGTCAATCACAGGATTAGATGAGCTAGCAGCAAGATTAGGGTCCATGTTATTCCTCTTCTTAGTGGCTCATGTGATAGGTGGCATGAAATGACTACCCTAAGGGAATATGAGATGTAAGATGCTATGCAAGGATGCACCTAGGAAGCTAAGGATGATGGTGCTAGAACTAAGATGCGTCTAGGATGATGGATACGCTCCTAAGGATTAAGGATGACTTGGTGTATGCATGGATTAAGGGTTTCTTTCCCTAGTGTAAGATCAAGTGGATTTGATTGTCTACCTAAGACAGACTTGTGGTCTTCGGCGGATGAGATTCCTTGTTAATGCAAACCAACCTTTTGCTCAAGGTGATGAGGTTGTAAAGGCAAAGGGGATTATCCTAAACAATGCTTAGTAAAGGACACTTAAGGATGAGATTTGATTAAGATATAGGTTCTAAGAAACTCAAAAGGGGATGAAATACCAAGTGAGGGATGTGATCAATGATGCTTTGGATGATGATTTGGATGATGCTAGGTTGATTAGGATTGATTTGGATTAATGCAGGATTATGCTAGGATGAGTGTGTGATGTGTTTCTAAAGATGACAACCTAAGGGAGGTCCTAAAAATGCAAGCTAAGTGAGCTTAAGAAGAGGAGGAAATTTTTTTTGTCATGGTAAACCGGCTAGTCATATTGCTCAAATCCAACAAAAGCAGTGTTTAGACAATATTTTCCCATGAAATGAAGCAACCTTGTTGTTGTAGATTAGTTTATCAAATTCTTCCCATTTATGAATCTCTTGTTTGATGGAATCAATGATGTGTTGGTACTTGGTAGCCTCTCGGGTTGTGTTTTTCTGTTCTCTTTGCACAGGTGGTAACAAAGTTTTTACCTTCTTATGTATCTTGGAATTGGTCATGTCTTATAAATAGATCTGATCTTGGATGAATAGTTGGAGGTTTTAGGACATATCTCATAAAAGACCAAATTCAAAAAATTAGAGCTCAAGGTAATCTTTGCAAAGGGATGTTGTCTTGATGTTTTGGCAAAAGTTTGATTTCTGTTTGATTTTCAATAGATTTGTTCCATGGCAAGAACCAATTTCAACATAGTAAAACCGGAAAAGAACAAGCATGTGTCTGAAAACAATCTGACAAGGGACAAAACAAACTTGAAAGATACACGCAAGTGACAGATTTGAATGTTGGGTATTCCGTTGTGTTTTGGATTTGCAAATGTTTTTCAAACACTTCAAGCACAAATCTACCTAAGGAATTGGCTTCAATGAAATATTATAGACCCATTGCTTGGTAGTCCTTCAACTCACACAACAGTGTCACCCCCAAAAGGGTACCCGTGTTTTTTCCTTTTTCCAGGTATTGTTGTCGTGCTACAAAGATCTCTTTCACAACACAATACCTTGGGACACATATGATGGGGAACTTGGGGGGAGATTCTTCCCTCCCCTCACACTATAATAAGTCACTGTTCGGAGGTGAATCGGGTAGCTTCTATGCCTAGAGTGTTTAGTAAGTGTCTCTGTTCGATTGTATCCTCTATGTCCATGCAAACATGATTCAGGCGTATAGCCCCATAGAGCGTCTTCACAAAAGTGGCCACATAAATGTGATTAAGACCAGGAGGCTGCACTTAAGTTAGACAAGAGCTGAGTATAATCTCAAATGCCAATCAACTCCTGAGGCTTTAACCCCAAAGAATAAATTTGATTAAAATGAGTTAGAGTGGTGTGGCTTACACCTCGTTCTCACGTGGGTCATTCCCGAGAGATTTTTTCCTCGACCGACAGGCCCATCTAAAGGATTAATTTGAAAATCATGGATTGGCGACGAGAGGGGTCTAAATTTTTGATTTTTAACAAGGGGAAAAGAGCATACTCTCCTACCCAATGTAATTTTCTCCCAAACATGCAAAACAAGTTTGTTCTTTCCCAAAAGATTCAATTGTTTAACACAAAGCAAGTGTGTCTAGGTTTTTGATCTTCCCAAAAGGGAAGAGAGCATAATCCCCTAACACTTGCTTCAGATTAGATAAACAAATCTAGCTAATTATGCTAGGTTCCTAAAAATGATTATAATAGACATGATCGTTTGGTCAATTTTTTATTTGAGGCAACCTGTAAGACAAACATGAGTAGTTTCGAAGTGATTTCTTTGGCCATATGTGCTGCAAGACAATTGGTTAGTAGTTTCAATTTTAGCCTTTGACAAGCGTTAAAAATAGAAAAAACACTTAACAATTGTTAGCAAATAATAAAATCAATTTGACAAAGTGCAGACGCTGATTCAGGGCGCAGACATTGGTTTTGTGTTTTAGCTTAAAAATGACAGAATGCAGGAAAACAGGGTAGAAAACATAGGAAAATACAAAATCTGTTATACCAGTCAAAGATGCTGATTCATGAAATGAAGATGCCAATCGATGATATTCCTAAAATGGCATTTGTGTGGATGCCGAAACCTAAATCAACATTTCTGTAAATGTTGTTGTACCTGCAAGTTCACAAAACACAACAAAAACTACAAACAACATTACTTTTTCTTTCTTCTTAGTCTTTAATTTGATCAAACTTAGCCATTTGAGATTTTCCGAACATTAAAAAGCTAGTGTTTGTTAAGAAGCTATCAAGATTTATTCCCTTAATGAATTTTTAGCATTATAACTGTTTGTAAAATGGATCTCTGGTAAAAAATAGAATGCTAAAATGCTTAAAATCAGTAGGAAACACAAAAAATCTTGACAAATGAAAAATTATGTTTGGAAAAATCTTAAACAATAAATTCCAGGCAGAGATGCCGGTTCAGTTCACAGACACTAGTTCAACGCAGATGTCAAACGACAGTTCAAAGAGAACCGCCATTTGCGTAGACGCCTCTACGTAAAATGCAGACGCTGATCCGCATGCTTGGCAAAATTTGGAAGAAAAATACTAGAATTTAGAAGAATTTAGGGATGTGGGTCCCATTGGGCATGCTAGAATGTAGTATGAGGAATTATTCAACCTGTTGGGAGCAAGCTCAAACATGCAAGATTAGTGGGTTAGCACATATAATCAATTCAAAATCACATGAAAGAGCAAGCAAGCAAAAAAGAACACCAAATAACATCAGATTAAGCTAAAACAAGTAAGCACCCTATTTAACTTGTTTGATTTTCTCATTTTGATGGATGTGGGTGTGCTCTCTCAAACACACAAAATGCAATGGATCCCAATG
>MU227433.1:863820-888903 GCA_018584345.1 Thuja plicata | reverse complement strand
TCTCATTTTGATGGATGTGGGTGTGCTCTCTCAAACACACAAAATGCAATGGATCCCAATGCAATGCAAGATTGACAAGCAAGAAGAGAGATTCAAGAGCTAGTATGAAGAACTAGTCTCAAATCTTTTTCAAGATGATATTCTAAGCTATGAAAATGATATGCAAGATAATTGAAATAAACTATGATTCATTAACCATTAGCCTAGAATGTAATGTCTAAATGATTTAAGCATGAAAACATGAAACTAGCAATGAGAACATGAAATCTAGAGCTATGTTAGCATAATAACGATGCAAATATGAGAGCTGATAAATTGAAGACGAGAAGGCCTCTATTTATAGGATTTTGGAGGAGAAGAAGAGGGATTGGATGATGTGGCATCTATGTGGCATCCACATAAGAGCCACATAAGGGACACATAGGCTTGAGGGGATGGCCAATTTTGAGTCAAAGATAGCATTTAATATTTAGTGGCTCAAGAATTCCAAGTGGGAGACAAAATTGTAAGAGGAATTTAAGAGGAATGGGTGACCTTTTTGGAGAGAATTTCCTCATGTGGGTGAGCATTCCATTAGCCTTAAAAAGTCTAGGAATCACCCTTTAAGTATGATTAAAGGGACAGTTAGGTAGGGAAGCATGCTTAGGAAGTGAGATGACGGGAATAGAGTAGGAATAGGGTAGGCTTAGGGTAGGTCTCTAGGTTGGATTAATAGGTTCCTAGCTAGGGTTTAGATTATAATTCAAATTAGATTTGAATAAATCATAGTTTAGAAGAATTAAGGATATGGAGGGATTTTAATAAACATGAATTTATTAAAAAGGGGATTTTGTGAGGGAAATGTATTTAAATAAAATACATTGAAATAGTATTTGATCATTGATAAATACCAACTATTAAACTATTTAATTAATTTAAATAGTTAGAAGAGAAAGGGAAATTAATACTAATAATAATATTAATATTTTTGGACGTCTACACCTATATCAATGTTGCTGATGGAAAAATGTCTTACTTACTCAGAGATAAAAACCAAAAAACCTTAAGGGATGCTTATAAGATAGCTATTGACATTGAAAGTAATAGAAGAGCATCAGGAAAATTGGGAAAGAGGGAGGACAATAAACTTTGGAAAGAAAAGGGACCAGCCAACAAAACTCTCAAAGAAGAAGACACGGTAGACACACTGGTGAGTGCAGTAAAAGATCTTGTTGGAAAAATGGATAAAAATGATAGGGAAGGGTACCGTGACAATAAATACACTAACCAAAGGTTTGATAAGCAACCTAACCTGAGAGACTATCCATATAAAACACATTGGAACAATGGTAAGCTAGTCCATAATGGACAAGATAACCCAAAAACCAAGGAACCTTAGATCCCTTGAAAAGGAACAGTGCCAACTATGTTGAGAACACTGCTTGGTGTGATGCTTACAATATGCCACATTCTTCATATCAGTGTGTAGTAGCACAAGATTTGTTTGATCAAATAGAAGAAAGGGAACAAGAAGGCCCTGCCATTAATATGTTCACAGTAAAGAAACCATACCCATGGTTTTATGATATTGGTTCATCTTCTAATAACTTGTATACAGAAGATAGTTCTTGTTTAGAATATCAATTAGAGATTACACCTTACCAAAGTGATTAGTTTGACAATGTTTCACAAGAAAATATAAATATAGTGGGAAGTGACAAGTCACATTCTCATTTTAAAACTCTTACTGATGAGGAAAAGAGATCTTTGACTGTTTCACCAATTAATCAGGCTAGAAATGCATATAATATGAGAAATAGAATAGTGCAACCAACCCAAGATAAACCTATCCCTGTCTATGTCAGAAATAACTCACCTCAAGTTATTGTTGATTCTCATGTCAAGGAAAATAAAGATGAAAAGTTTGAAAGGCAAGCAAGACCCTCTTCTTATCATGTTGAAAAGGAAGAAGCCAAGGAGGAACTAGTACCCAATGATAAATCCAAGAAAGGTAAAAAGATGAATGATGTGCCCTCTGAATTACCCCTTTTTGACATGAGACATGCTTTGACACAAATGAAAGTTCCAGTCCCACTCATGGAGATGCTGAAAATAAAAGAACATAAAGATGCTGCTTTAGCACTTCTCAGAGGGATAGATGAGGTGTTTGAGCCAAACCAAGAGAAAATACCCTTGACATCACATGATAGTAGAATGGATAGTCCACAAGTAAAAGGAAAATAAAAAAGCAAAGAATTTTCCAATATTTTCATTGGCAACATAGTTACCCAAGAATCATTATCTGTTGACCCATTTTATGTCACCTTAATGGTTAATAATTTCTTGGTAAAAAATTGCATGATTGAATCTGGAGCTACAACAAATGTAATGTCTTATCATGTCATGGAGGAATTGGGCCTTCAGGTCACCACATCTGCTGGAAGTTGCTATGCTATAGACAAAAAGGAAGTTCCTGTGATAGGAACACTCAAAGGCATTGAAGTGAAAATTGCTGCTTTCCCTAAAGAAACCTACATAATGGATATAATAGTTGTTGATACTAAGCCATATTATGGTATGCTTTTGTCAAGACAGTGGGTTGCAGCAATGGGTGGAAAGATGCAATTAGATTTTTCCTATGCAACTATCCATGTAAATGGAAATGAGGTCAAGTTGTACAGAGAACCCCGATCACCTGTCATGGTGGAGTCGGTTCTACTTGATCAATTAAATTGTTGTGTAGATGTTGATATGGAGAACTTTACTGTGGAAGAGATCAAGCCATAATTAAAGAACACTGACCCAATTGTGGATGAGTTGATGTTGCAACAAGATGGAATGTGGAAAATGTACTTTGATGGAGGATGTTCCAAAGAAGATCCAAGAGCTGGTGTCTTGTTTATTTCCCCATTAGGTATCACTTTCAAGTACTCTTTCTTGCTAACTTTCCAATGTACAAATAATATTGCTGAATATGAAGCCTTAATCTTGGGAATGGATATTTCTATTAAGCATGGTATTAAATGTTTGAAAGTTCATGGGGATTCTCAGTTAATCATATCTCAGATAAGGGAACATTATGCTGCTAAAGATGATAGACTAAAATTGTACAAGTATGCAGTTTGGGATAGGATAGAATTCTTTAATGCCTTAAATATCCTATGGATAAAGAGATCAAATAACATAATGGTAGATTTACTTGCCAATGTTGCCTTAACAAATAATGATGTCACCCTTACTGGCATGTCTGTGGTAGAAATAAAAATTAGACCTGCAGTCCCTAACAATATTCATAATTTGAAAGTATTTGAGGGTGATGATGATATCCTTAGGTTTATTCAGTGTGTAGATCAATATGATGGTCAGAAGATTGATTATGAATGTCTAGTAGCAGTTGTGGATGGTAAGGAGTATATCTTTGATCAAGAAGTTATCCATCTGGCTACTAATCACATTCCCAAGGGGTTGGTTGAGTTGGAAGGCATGTTCAGCATAAATGACAATTACATGACCCATAAACCCAATGCAAAAGTAGGAGATTTAGAAGAAATTAACCTAGGGTCTAAAACATATCCCCAATTAGTCTATATTGGTAAAAAGTTGGATAGCAATGTGAGACTAAATTTGATAAAACTTTTGAAAAAGTACAAACATGTATTTGCTTGGTCTTATGAGGATCTGAAAGCTTATAGAAAAGACATATTCCAACATGACATCCCTCTAAAAGAGGGTATAAAACCATTCAAGAAAAAACAAAGGCCCATTAATCCATTGCTGGCTACCAAAATGTAGACAGAATTGATGAAGCTGAGAGATGCAAGCATAATTCAGCCTATTAGGAATTAATCATGGGTTTCTAACTTGGTCCCTATGAGAAAGAAGAATGGGGACATAAGATTGTGTGTTGAGTTTAGAAACCTGAATGTGTCCTCATTAAAAGATAACTATGGACTACCCAATATGGAGGCCGTGTTGCATAAAGTCACTGGATGTGATTTATTGTCTATGATGGATGGGTTCTCAGGGTACAATCAAGTACTAGTCAAAGAATCTGAGCAATTCAAAACAACATTTACTACTCTGTGGGGCACTTATATGTATGCTTGCATGCGATTTGGTTTGAAAAATGCTGGTGCAACCTTTCAAAGGGCCATGGATGTGGCTTTCAAAGATCTCATAGATGTTCTGATGGTAGTATACCAAGATGATTTAACAAATTTTTCAAAAAGGGCAGAGGATCATTTTAACCACTTGGAGAAAGTGATGATAAAAGCATTAGAATATGGGATGTCTTTGAACCCAAAAAAGTGTCACTTTGCTATTACTGAGGGGAAACTTCTGGGCCACATAGTGTCAAAGGAGGGAGTAAGGATAGATCCTGAAAGAGTTGAAGCCATTCAAAAGGTACTTGCTCCTAGAAAATTAAAAGGTATATAATCATTTCTAGGGCAAATCAATTTTGTCAGGAGGTTTATTGCCAACTTTGCAGAACTCGTCAAACCCATTGTCAGATTGATGAAGAAAAATGTAAGATTTGAATGGGACCAGGAGGCACAATTGGCCTTTGAAAAAATTAAAAAAGCTATCCAAGAAGCACTAGTCCTAGAGTCCCCTGATTATACCAAGCCCTTTTATTTATTCACTTTTTCTTTTTTCCATACTATTGCAGCAGTCCCATTGCAAAAGGATGGTGAGGTATTTGAACATCCCATTGCATTTTTCAGCAAGTCATCACAATCAGCTGAATTGAGCTATCAGTTGATGGAGAAATAGTCTTATGCTTTAGTAAAGACAATTAAGGCTTTCAGGCCATACTTGGTATGTGCAAAGGTAAATGCTTATGTTCCTCATGCTACTGTCAAAGACATATTTGTTCAAAATGAGGTAACATGGAAAAGATACAAATGGATAAACAAAGTTCAAGAGTTTGATTTGGACATTCATATCACAAAATTGGTGGGAGGACTAGGATTGGCAAAAATGATGACAGAAGAGAATCTGGACCTAGTTCAGGTCAACAATGTTGATACAAATTGAAATTGCCAGACAAGTATTGAAATACAACCCTGGTATACTATTATTGTATACTTTTTGAAAAATGCTAAATGTCCAGATAACCTAAGTGATAACCAAAGGAGGAGTTTAAGATTACAGGCCTATAAATATGTCTTGTTGCATGGGATTTGTTTTGGAAAAATAGAGATGGGATCTTGTTGTTGTGTCTTGACAAAGGACAATCAGAGAAGATTTTGAGTGAAATGCATGCTGGAATGTGTGGAGGGAATTATTCTGCAAGATCAATAGATCATAAAATTTTGAGAGCTAGATATTATTGGCCTTGTTTGTTCCAAGATGCTTATACTTTTGTCAGAAAATGTGAACCATGTCAGAGATTCTCAAGCAAAATGAAATTTTCAGGAGCTCTATTACTGAATCCTGTAGTAGCAGAAGCCCCCTTTTCTATGTTGGGAATGGATTTCATCAGAAAATTTGCTGAGAAATCAAGTGGAGGCCATAGTTGGATTCTGTTGGTGACTGATTATTTTACAAAATGGGTAGAGGCAGTTCCAACCAAAAGAGAAAAAAGCACAATAGTCATTGATTTTATGATGGATAATGTGATTACAAGATTTGGTGTCCCCATCAAGTTGGTAATGGATAATGCCATGTGTTTCAAGTCTGAAGAATTTACTGATTTCTGCTCTGATATGAGAATTGTTATGTCTTACTCATCCCCTTACCATCCACAAGCTAATGGTCAAGCAGAATCTAGCAATAAGAATCTCTTGCAAATTTTGAAACAGACCCTCGAAGGTGTAACATATAAAATGTAACATATATCTATGTGTAACATTTGAAATAAGTGGGGGAAAGATAAGATATTCCTCTTCTATCCCAAGATGCACAAATGAATTAACCCCAAGAGAGGGATAAATGCACAAATGAATCAATCATTTGGAAATGAGAGAAAAGAGGAAAGTCTTAAGTTCCCCATTTTTATGGAAAGGAATGTGTGATAGATTTAGAATGATTAAGGATTTGAATTGAAATGGATAGGAGAAATGCACTAACCTTGAAATATTTCAGATCAAAGAATGCTATTTTTCAAGGTCTGTAGACTATTTCTAGAAAAACTGAAGTATGATCCAGAAAGTAAATTTAGAGACAAACAAAACCCAGAAATTATTTTCCATTCTGACACCGTCTTATGAAAAAGGTCAACCTTGACCCACAAATGTCAACCCTGACCTAATAATGTCAACCCTGACCCGCATAGATCCAAAAGTGACTCTGTTCGTGCCGTCCGAAAGAAAGCCAAAAAGGGTATCCAGATCTGGTCTCAAATCTGCTATTTTGTACCTGTACCTACAAGAAAAAGAGGATTGTTTGTTGGGGGTGAGGGGTTTGCCTTGCTCAAACCCCGGTTTTGGAATTAACCTCAAATATATGTAATTGAAATTGCAGAAATGGACAAAGTAAATGCATAAATTCACCTTGCTTGAAAAATTCCTTATGGAGGATTCGAATCCTTGAATCCACAAGTATGTATGCATGAATGGATCTAAAATGTAGGATGAAGGATGTATTCAATCAATTGCTTGTAGATCTCCAACACCAAGTCTTGAATGGGTTCTTAATTTGGAAGAGGCTTGGAAGAAGGTGGATGGAGAGATCCCCAAAAGGGCACTATGTAGATTGAATCCGTGAATGGCCTCTAATGGATCTCCTTCATGAAAATGGATGCTTGAATGCTTGAAAATGGATGAATGCTTGCTTCAAATATTTCTCCTTAGCTTGCTAGGACTTCACTTGATAATGCTCCTCAATTGCTTAATGATGCTTAGAAGACTTAGAGAAAATGAGAGGAGAAGGCTCCCTTTTATATGAAATTAGGGCACAATCTTCTAAGGAGGCTGACATAGGAGAATTAAATTCCCATTAAAGCCTTTACCCCTAGGAGAGGACCTATGTTAAATATAATTTAGGAATCGACGCTTCGGAACCCGAAACAGTCGACTCAGAAGCAGGAAATAACTTTTGCAAAGATCGACATTCAAAAACTGCAAGACCCTAAAATTTGAACCCTAGGTCAAGGTCGAGGTTGACCTTGACCTAGGTGAGGGTCAAGGTCGACATAGAAAAAAAGGGTCAACCCTGACCCTGAGGTAAAAGACCTCAGATCTACAGTCCAGGATGCCAAAAGCTGGATGGAAAGAAGTGGAAAGAGAGGTGGAACAGGGGGAAAGCCAAGTCAAAGTCAGGAACCCATTCAAGGTGATTGATATGACCCCAAACCACTTACTCAGAAGGATAAACTAGTCTACCATGGAAGTTCTTCCATTTTATAACTATACAGAAGGTAATAAAAGAGCCTGGCATATAAAGTTAAAACTTGCCCTTTGGGTAGACATAATCGATGTCAAAAAGGCTACTGGAAAATCTCCCTTTGAGTTGGTATATGGTGTTCAATCAAGGATGCTTGTCAATAATTTTCTTCCAATCTATAAATTTATCCAGGATGAAAATATTGAAGTCTCTAAACCTATGGAAGAAATAATGGTTCAACTGGTAGAATTGGATGAAATAAGGAGAGAAAACCAGAGGGAAAATGTCAAATTGCAGTAAAAAATGAAGTATCTTTTTGACAAAAGGGTACATGAAAGAAAGTTCTATCCTGGTGATTTTGTATTGCAATGGAATACCAGGGCTGAAGACAAAGGAAAGCATAAAAATTTGGAGTCATTATGGTTGGTACCTTTTTTCATCTCCCAGATTTTTGGAAAGGATTCATATTTCCTCAGAAATATGGATGATCAAGAATAGGAATTGCCAGTGCATGGACAATTCTTGAAAAATTTCTTCTATTAGATCTTCTATTCCATGCATAGTAGTGTTGTATCATATGTACATGTGTGTTTGTTTATTTTGTGTGTTTGTTTTCAGTAATAGGTTAGTTTGGTTTTTGTCTGCCTCCCAGAGATCTATATTCTTGCTATAATCCAGCATTTAAGCATCCTCAAAAAGAGCCACTGTTGGTAATATTTCATGTTTTGAGGCCATACCCTAAAAATTTTCTTCTTAATTGGTTATTTTTTATAAAGTGCAAATCTTGCCCAGAAAGATGTTAATATTCCCTGTAAAATGTTTCACCCTGGTCCTAAAATGATGAAAACCCTAAGTCTAGGGTCGTGTTTGGTTTGAATTTGAAAGAATGCCCTAAAATGTTCTTGGCGGGTTCTATTTTTGTGTTACTTTATTCAACCACTTAAGTGATTGAATTAACCATGTGTCTAAGTTAAATGGGGTCGCTTTTATATCTTTCCTAAGTCTTAGACGTTAATTTTTCCTAAAGTTTGGAAACCCGCGAGCCTATTTTGCCTTTTATCATATGTCATGCAAGTCTTGTTTAATCTAACGGTTGTCGCTTTCCCTCATGATGAAGATGATTGAATTTTAACTATCAAGGGAACGTGCCATGCAACCATGTGTCCCTAGATGATTCAGTCACAGATTGAAATGCAAATTGTTACTCACCATAGATCAAAGTTGATCTGAGGGCCCACGCTTTTCCTGATAATAAAAGATGAACAAAGGATAACATTAAGGGATCACACCATTGCGATGCGTGTCCTAGGTGGGCCAGAGTGTCATCATAAAGATAAAGCTAAAAGGAGGACAATTTAGATCTAATCTAATAGCTGACGTAAAGCCCCATGATGAAGATGTTATCGTGTTACTCATTGAGGGATCATGCCATAATGACGCGTGTCCTAAGTGGGCCCAGACATGAATGAGCAGATGAAGTTAAATTGAAAGCATGTCAGATTTGATCCAACGGTTGGTGCAAAGGCTTATGGTCAAGATGCATACATAATAGTAATCAAGGGATTGCACCATGCTTCCACATGGAGTCTAGTGGGTCCAGCAGATGATTAAAGTTCTGAGTAAATACATGGCATCTTCAAGGAGATTTGACGGTTGGCGCAAATCCTCTAATGAAAGAAGCGATGAGTTTAATCATCAAGGCATCACAACACCTCTCCGTGTGTCCTAGGAGATCAAATATGTAGGCCATAGAAAGGCTAAATAAAGACCAGTTAAGTTGATGAAGATCTAATGGCTGGTAGAAAGCCTTAGGTCAAAGGTGGTTTTGTTTTAATCAATGAGGCATTGCGCCATCTTGCCACATGTCTCTGCAAGATCAAGGCCGCAGATTATAAATGTGATTAAAGTCATTGCAGATTTAGAAGATTTAACTGTTGGTGCTAAGCCTTGAGTATAAAGTGTCTGATCTTTACTCATCAAGGGAAAGCATTGTGATGACGCGTGTCTAAGTTGATGGGGCCCTCATAGTAACATAGAGTTAAGTAAAGATATGACAGGTTAAGAAGGATCGAATGACTGGTGCAAATCTTTAGATCAAAAGTGATCAAAAGTTAACTATCAAGGGAACGCGACATGCTACCACGTGTCCAGGGAGATGAACATTGAGGAGGATTTTCTGTAGACTATTTGATATGGGGAAAAGATGGTAGAATCGATGGTTCTATTTTAAAAATACAGAAATAGCAAGTCTTGACAGTTGGACGCCAAGCATTGAACTCAGAGGAGTAATGGAAAACGTGTGCCTTCTTCCTAGTTAAAATTTAATTTTTAAAATTATGGGATTTCTATCTTGTCTATCACTCAAGAATTTTGCATAATTGATAGTAGTTGTAGAGCAGAGTGAATTTGCAGTGATCGCAGCCTGATTTTCAAGCTTCTTACGGAATGGGTAATTTTTTGGTACTGATACTTTTGGGTCATAAGTAATTTCAAAGGGATTAATAGTGTGTACAGAAAGAAAAAGGTTTTAATATCCATTATTAGACTAATAAACCTTAAATTCACGATGCCGCCTAGAAGAAAATTCTCTGGGAAGGTTAATTATAAGGATAGAAATGTCTGTGATGATTTGCTGCAAGAATTAATAGTGTCAACTAATGATGCCTCTAAGAGAAAGGAATTAGTCCCAAAAGATCCACGCTTGAAAATTACTGAAGGGTTATATGATTTAGGTCAGTCTGTTAGGGTTGCCAAAATAGGTATGACTGGCTTGGCTTTGTTTAAGGTGATTTTTGGTAAGAGGAATACTAATCCCCCACACAATAATGTATGACAGTTTGATGTAGGCAAGTTGGTAGTGCTTGGAATTTTTATGGATATGGACATGCTTACACATATATCTAGAAATTATGACAACATATCTAGAGTGGTCATGGATAAAAAAGGGAAAGTCCTGATAAAAATAACTGTACAAGAAATTAGGGAGGTGTTCAATTTGAATGATCCAAACACTTCTATGGATAAGATTGATTTTGATCAATCAAAGGAAGTTTACCAAGCCCAAAGGAAATACTTCAGAGAAGGGCCCCTCAAACAATATTTTGGCACAATTGGTGATTTGGTTCTGGTAGGAACTAACACTAGAGAACCATTCAAACTTGATTATTTCACTTTGAAGGCCAAATTAGTCTATAGGGATCTCTATCAAATCTGTGGAGATGATGAGCAAGTTGAAATGCCTATCTATTATATGCTAATGATGGTCGATATTTTGCATCACCATCTAGCAATAATTTTTTATTTCACCCCATACATTGCAGACCTAATTCATGAAGGGTTGATAGGTGTCCAGAACACAAAGGTGACCAGACCTTTTGCATGGTACTCCTTGTTGATGCATGTATTTTTTTATAAGGGGGCTGATTATTTTGAGAAGGATATGGAGTTGACAAGAGTCAAGGATTATGAAATCATGCCTACACAATTATGGAATTAAAATATGACTTGGGACAATAAAGAGGCCAGCTACATCAATTTTGATAGGTATTTTTCTGCCAGACTCAGGTCATTGTTGTTGAAAGATGATCCTTTGATTCCTGTAGCATTATTGAAATTCTTGAGGCCAAAGCAATATGATCAAGAGCTCAATATAGTACATAACTAGGTTGATATTACACCTTATCTAGTGTCAACTGTATTTAGGGTCTATGGCTTCAGGGGAGTGCCAAACATATTGCCCTACAAAGTGCCCCTTAAGATAGGATTCGTAGAGGTCCTAAGATAGATTGGGGGTTTGTAGGAAGATGACTTAACTGGAAGAGGAAAAGGAACAATTTTTCCTATAATCACTGTTGCTCATCATCACCAAGGGAGGATGGAAGCACCTACAAGATTTTTTGAAACCTTACAATCTGACCACTTCAGTATCTAGATGTGCTAACCCAAAGGCATTCATCAAGGACACGTTCAAGGAAAAGACAAAGTGTGTGGTGTTGAATTATTAATTCAACTTTCCAGAACACATAGTCAGGAATGAATTGGACTTAAAAAGAAATAAAAATGGTTGGCATAGAAGAAAAATCTTGATTTTATTCACCATTTTGATAAATCATATGATCGTCTAAAGGAATTCCATCCTTGGGCCAAGAAGATAGATTCAATAATGGATATGTTTGAAGAACGTATGCACGTGTTGAACCAGAAAAGAGATAACATATTGCAAATGGAGCCACAGAAGGCAAAAGAAATTTTGGGTAAGGTATTCCTCGCTAGGAATATCCCACAAGGAGAGTATGTAGTATACAAACAGAGGGGATATAGCACAATTTTGCCAATGGGTGGGCAGACCAGTATGTTGCCTCACTTTTGGTCTGCATACCTTTAGACAAAAGTGGACGTTTAATGTGCAGTAGTAGTCTTGAAAACTTCATGTGAGTCCTGAGTCTAAGTCTAGCTATCCCCTTAGGCTAGGAGGCCTTTATCGGATTTCCCAAAATTGACTCCTCTTTTGTGAGCTGGAGGGAATCCGTATCTGAGATCATGTTTTCATTGTGTAGGCTAAGTTCACAATCTGGTAAAGGCCATGGTTTGAAGAATTCTAACTTCAGTCTTATATGCAGTTGAAGTATTTAGCCATAACTCTTCATTTTGCAACATTGGCGGGAAATTGGTTTTGAGCTTCGCCATGGCAGAAAATCACCTGCAGAGTGGGTTTTCCACAATTAATAGACCTAAGAGTATCAGAGGTCAATAAATGTTGAAAATGAGAAATTTGGGAATAAGAAAGCTTTGGGCATTCAGATCGAACCTATTTCAGGCAAAGGGAATGATTAAGTGAGGAAAAATTTAAGGTGTAAGCTTATAGGAGATAAAGTGGAAAAGAGCTTCTCCACTACTCCAACAAGTGGGTTTTGACCTCCGAAGTGCATTTTATCCCAAACCTTTAAAATAAAGGAATTTTGAGGAAGAATCTATCTCATAAGGAATCCAAGATATAAAGAAGGCCGATGAAATCAACACATGTCATTTTGGCACCCTGACAGACCAAATTTCTCCTTTGGCAGATTTTCAAATAGAGAGCACTCCAAAAGCATTTCTCCACCCAAAGGAGAAGTGAAAAAGTAATTTTCCGCTACCTCAGGAAAGTTACCATTACGGTTACTAAAGTGAAAAGACATTCCTCAACGACCTGTAAGAGAAAAGTAATTAATCCAAATAAATATGTTTTACTTCATAATGGACCTTTTCATTAATGTCTACGTCTTTTCATTCATGTGGTGTGGGAAGTCAGCCATTAAATGGTAAGAATTCAAAAGTTATAAAATCAGTTGAAGGTCGTGAACAGAAGCTACCATTTGTTTGACAAATATTTTGAATTTGAAGCCTCTGATACTAATCATTCTTTACCCCTGCTTTCCTAAGAGATATTCTTCATTCCTGAATCAAATAATTCAAAGTATGGCTTCCAGATTTATGGGATTCGATGGAATGAACAACATCACCTCTGAATGGCATAAGACCTCAGATACATCTATGAAGTTATTAGATATCCATAACTTTCAGAGCAGGCTAAAAGCATATCAGATGCATCCCATCACTGAGAAACTGAAGGAGAGCCGATTAGTTGAAGCTGCTGGTTTTCTCGTGGCTGTTCAAGCCCCTAAATTGATCCGGGAATGCATAGCTTGATACAACCCAAATACCAAGAAAATCCTCTTTCCCAATGATACGGTGTTTCTATCTATCGATAGAGAATTGGTTCACAACTCACTTTGCATCCTAGAGCAAGCTGAGTATTTAGAAATGACATACAGTCAGGCGCTGACTGAATATATAGCCAAGAAGTTAGTTTGGAAGAAGGAGATAATGAAGGCATGGTTTCAAGACCTTACAAGCGCCAAAGGGAAGTTGCCAGAAACACTATATCACACTAATCTGAAGCCAGAAATTACAGACATCCTGGTGCTACTCCACAGGATCAGAGGTGAGAGTGAGGTGCTCAATTTTGTTGACCATCATTTCTTCCTGGTTTAGGTAATCTTTTCCCAACATCAGTTCATTGATTGGGCCCTTATGGTAAGTGAGAACCCCTCAGAGGCCCTAGATAGAGCTAAGCACAAGATTAATTTTTGCATGTCTTCTGTCCTTTTATATATTCTGGCTACAATCCAAATTTGGCCAGGGCTTCCTAGATTAGAGGAACTTCTTGATGATGTTAAGAGTTATGAATTTTTCCCCTCTTTGCAATTGCACAATAGTTATACTGAATATCTTCAGGTTAATGATGCATTTACAATGAGATTGTGTAGGGAGCTACAAGGATTTCCACAAAGGAGATTCTCTCCCACAACCATGGCTTTTATCAGCCAGTTTGGATGTTATTTCAATCAATTTGGGGATTTTTGATACATTCATCTTGCAGGATTCGACGACTTCCCTTTGAAGTTGCCCAGATATCCTACAGATATGGTCATGCTGGTGGAGGTGATGAGACAAGCGCTTCAAGTGAATTTGATCTGTGCTGATGCCAGGAAGAAAGGCTATGACTTCCCCATGACTATCAGAGCCTACAATTGTGCGTCCTGGTTTGAGGCGAAGAATGTTCTAAAGACATTATCAAAGAGGTATTCATTAGAAACCTATGATGTCCTAAGGCCACAATATGATCCAGTTAATTATGCTCATGATTACCTGCAAATGAGCTGAGCTATCCACCATGTAGATGACATTGAAGACTACTAGGCCAACTGTAGAGATGATTTGGAGAGTAGAGGCAGATTTTATGCCAGGTTAACCATTAAACAAATCAAAAATTTCAAGGTCAATCTTGCAGTTGAGGGGCTAGTAGATGACGGCCAGCACATGTATGATAATACATATCTCAAGAAGATAAAACCCCTCTCCATCAGCTCAGAGCCCATTATGGAGAAAACCATCAATGATTTGCAGACTTTGATGAGTGGGATATACAAAAGAATGAAGGAGTGGGTTGAATGGACTGCAGGGAGAGGGAAGAGGTCAGAAAGGAAGCCTCCTACTCAAAGGACTCCAGCTAAGGATACTTCCAACATTACAATGAATTCTTCAGTGATACTCCCAACTATGACCAAAATTTCATCTCAGCCAGCCGAGGGAGGTGATGAACCTCCTGAAAAAAAAGTTCAACCAAAGAAGACTAGTGGAGAAGGCCCACTTCTAGATATTGGGTTGACAGAGGAACCCACAAAAGGTGTGGAACCTAAGAATTCAGCTAAAGAAATCACTATAGATGTATCAGTCGATACTTCAACCCAAGAATCTCAAACGAGAGGGTCCCCTGTCATAGTAGAAGTGGGTGAATATACTCCCTCAACCATAGAATCAGAAGAAGAGGCCGGGAAAAAGCATAAGGTTCTTTAGTAGCCAAATTGGTTTCCTCTTCTCCTACCTCAGTAAATCCATTTGCTTCAAGACCAAAGTCTACTCCTCCAATCATTAGGAAATTGTTTATAGTGGAGTTGGTCTCTGCCACTAAGGTCACCAATACCGAATCATGGATAGAGAACACTCTGGAGCACAAAAGAAAGAAAGTAGAAGAGGGGGATCCCAACAAAGATACTTTAGCTCGAGCCTTGCAACCCGATGCCACTACAACAAAGGCTAAGAAAATGAAGACACTGTCCATAACGGGTAGAGACCTAGAGACTGGGAATTTCACTATGGAGGTAGCAAAACCCATTTAGGAGGGCTGGTTTGAAGATTTAACCCCTTCAGATTTTGAGCTACACTCATTTGACATGGGCTTAGCCTGACATGATACCAAAGTGGATTGGTGGAAATCCACTAATGTAGTAATTGAAGAAGAGTTGGAAGAACTTAAAATGACAAAGGTATAGCTTAAGGCCGAAGTTAGTGAACTGACTAATTTCATCTGGCAGTTGGTTACTCCAATTGCTAGTATTCCCAGTACTCAGACCACATTCAATCCCAATGCCGCAGAGAATCAAGGCATAATAGACAAATTTCAAGATGATAGCACTTCATGCAGATCGAAAAGGGATGGGTTGAGAGACTCAAATCTAAAGTATTGGCAATTGTTGAGAAACTAGGCAATGCTCTCTTAAGACTGGAGACGGAAAGGAGCAACATTGAGAAGAATCTGCAGACTCTCACATCTGAGAGAGTGAAGTGTCAGGAGTGCATAGTGACACTCCGTGTGGAAATAAAAATGAAGACCAAGGAGGCATTGAAAGCCAAGATTCTACAAAAAGGAGATGAACCTCTAATAGAGTGGCTTTAAAGCCTAGAGTTCAAAATCGAGATGATCATTCAGGCTGAGACGGGGTTGCACCAAGTAGATGTTAAGATCAAGGAAGAAAATAACAAGGACTTTAAGATTCTTCAAGGTCTGCACATAGAATCTTAGATGAGTGGACAAGGCAAAGAAATGATATGATTGGCCAATATGTAGAAGTCATTTTCTGAATATATGCATAAGCTGTCAGAGAAATCTTCCACCCATTTGGACAAAGTGCCAGAACTCTAGCAGTTGAGTGGATGTATTTATAAAGCCATGGAAGAATTGAAGGATCAGATAGATGCAATTAAGAGCCTGGCCAAGGAGAACTCTAGGTGGCTCATCTGATATACCAATGTCCATGTTGACAGACATGAAGAGCTCATCAGAGTTATTACAACTGTCACCGCCTATAGGGCCAAATTAGGCAAAGGGAATGAAACTGAAGCTAGAATAGATTCTCCCTTTGTACCAAATTTTGATGATATTGTAATGGATAAACCTTTGTTTATCATTCCTACTTAAAATAAGTTGAACCATTTCAGTTACTCTTTTTGTAACGTTCAAGACTCAAACTCTATATGTACTATACTGAAAGTTAATACAAAGGTCGGATAAATTTTGGTGTGGAAGATAACATTTTTGCTGAGTCAATTGTGTGTGTCTAAATACCATTTCTTTAATTGTTCCATTACATTTCATTTATCTTCCTATTGAATTCAAATGTTTCCTTGAAGTTAGATTTACAATCTGTATTCGAACCAAAGCTCTGTATTATGATTTGATACAATTAGCTAAGGGGAAAATCTGTTGTTATCTTAAGTTTGGGAAACATTTTTGTGATATAGATCGATTAATTATCATTTTATCATTAATCTTTAGTCTTGCATCTACATTTTTAGTAGTTATTCATGCATTACTGATTTTGAGGGTTAATCTGATTGATGAAATCTCAGAATCGGCTAGATTTAGAGTTGAATTTATCCTGCCTGAGCTATTTCCTGTCTAGGTTTAGCTTGGTTTACCTCTTCTATTCTCAGGTCAAGAACATACACCTGTTAGATTAGGAAAGATCAAGATTCACTAAAAATCATTCATATAAGGGAGCTGTTCCTTTAAATTTAGAGGGAAATTAGTTTTTCAATAACAATTTTCCAATTGTTGTATTCAATTGTTCTTAAGTATTTTGGGTATTTTAGAGTTAAATTGAAAAGAACAATTTGTTTACCAACATATTTTTTGTGACTCTGCTAGGGAGACAAACAATAGTTATACCAGAAGCATATCATGAGGAAAGATTTTGCTTCCCCATGAAAACATAATCCCTATGCTCCAACCAAATCTTGGATTCAAAGATGATCAAGAGGACCTCACTTCCTCACTAAATACTTTTGCCTAGAGATACAGAAGAAGCACCGAGCTTTATAGAAATGCCAGACAAGTGCTAGAGAAAGAAGAAGCTAGAGCAGGAGCACTTGAAGGAGCCATCCAGAGGAGAAAACTAAGAAGGGCACAATGCTGAGCAGAGCGTGAATCTAGGCCACAAAATTATTTGAAAACCTGGAGCCTAAAAGGTTTCTCAGGAGTACAAGGAAAGAAGGTAGCATAGACCCAGTCTTCGAGAGACTTGAAGATATTAAATTTTCTCTTTTAGAAGTACCTCACCGAGGAAATAGAACTGCAAGGAGCCATAGTAGAGCTTCTTCACCTCCTAAACAAACTACTCAGTTGTCCACCACTTGCCAAGTGTTAACTTTACACAGAGTAGTTTCCCCTCCTGTTATCAACCTAACACCCTATCTACCCCAAGTATCTATGGAACTTCCTTGGGCTACCGCAGTCAGACCTCTACAATTAGAAACATATAATCCTCTTCCTTCAGGATCTAGAAAGAACTTTCCCAAATTTTCAAGAGATGGGAAAGTATCCACAAACGAGCACATTGTCACATTCTTTTCTTCAGTCAATATCCTAGCAGTATGAGAGGAGGATGTGGCCGTCAGATTATCTGTTGAGACCCTTGTTGAGGGTGCTACCGATTGGTTTCATCATTTCCCTAATTCTTCTATTACAGATTGGGCTTCCATGAGAGCTACCTTTGAAATAAGGTTTAAAACTGTTGAAGATGAGCATGCCCTATTGACACAATTAAATTACATCAAGAAAGAACCTTCTATCAGTATGAGGGATTTTATAGATAAATTCAATAAGCTCATAAATCATAACCCAACAGCTAACAGGCCTACAATGGGAAATTTGAAAATATGCTTCATAAGTGCTATGCCTCCAGACATAAATTATTATCTAAGAAGGGTGAACCCTGCAGATTTGGATGCCACACAGAGAATTGTTGTAGAACTTGAAGACCATATGATCTCATCTGGGAAATGGAAAAGAGAGATACAATCTAGAGCCAGTAGTAGAAATAATACGTCGTCAAATGAGATGATTCAAAAATTGTCCAATGAATTCATTTCCTTCAAGAGGCATCTCCCCAGAAATAACAATCCCTACTAGCGAAACTTCCAGGAGCAGCCTGGGAGAAACAATGAAGGGAGGAATGTCAATGGAAAGGTGTTACAGTTGACTGCTCCACCATAGAGGCTAGCTATAGAAGCTTATCCTAAAAAAGGAAACATGTGTGCCTTCCACCTAACTACAAATCACGATGGAGAGAACTGCCCCGATATAGCTCATGCTTGGAAAATACATCAGACTGGTGAGTGGAATGATGGGGTGTCCAGAGCTGAACCAGATTCATACTTGCATGGAAAATCTGAAAACTTATATTTAGAGTATGAATCTGATTCAGAGCAAGAAGAAACATGTTACGCTACCATAGACGGGACCTCTTATACAGTCTTGACCTAGAGTCAGAAGGATAAAAGCCCTGTGTCAACACCTCCACTTAAAAATAATGAGGCATCTACCTCCTATTCTAAGGAGGCCAATCAAGGAGTGAGAATTATGCAACCAGGTAAGGAACAAAGCTCTTTTGACATTATTCAATTATGTAGAGATTCCAGAATTCAGATTTCTCCTATAGACTACCTTAAGTCTAATCTCATAGAACTACAAAAGCTAGTAGATTACTGTAAAGAAGGGAATATGGAGTTAAACCAAAATGTCATGGCTACCATAGAAAATGAGTCTATATTTGTAGAACCAAATAAGCAAGGGGAACCTTCTATTTTGGCTACTTTCCCAGGCCAAAAGCCTGACCCATTCTATGTGTCATTATATATTAATGGTTGCAAGTTAAGCAATTGCATAATAGAATTCAGAGCCTCAGATAATGTCATGCCATCAACTGTAGCTAAAGCCCTAGGACTTACCCTCTCTAAAGCCCATGGTAGATTTTACTCTATGGATTCAAAGAAAGAACCCCTGGTTGGTCAAATTAAAGATGCTCAAGTGGCCCTAGCAGCACACCCCGAGAAGAAGATGTTGCTAACAATCCTTTTTGCTGATATACCTGCTAGTTACGGTTTACTGTTAAGCAGGAGTTTTTGCAGAGACCTTAGAGGGGAGATAAAGATGGATTGTTCTCAAGATTTAATCCCAGTGCGAAATAGAAAGATTAAACTGGTCCCGGAGGAGAAATCTAAGTTTACAGTACTAAAATCTGATGACCCTAAAGCCCAAATTCTATATCAAGAATTTGAATTTGGTAACTATATGTTGTTTACTAATGATCAAGATGAGGAAATGGAACCTGGGGAAGAGGAAAAGCAGTTTTCCACCGAAGAAATGCCACCACAGATTTGGACTCTTGAATTTGATGACAGTTGTGCATCGTCAGGATCTGGTGCAGGTGTGGTCTTGATATCACCAGATGGAGTATGTGAGCCAATGACTTATAAATTGGAGTTCAGGAACACCAACAATATTGCCGAGTATGAATCCCTCCTGTTAGGGATTAGTTTTGCAAATGAAAAGGGTGTGAAGATCTTGAGAGCTTGTGGTGATGCCGAGCTAATTGTGCGTTAAGTCAAGAATCAATACTCTGTTAAAAATCACAGATTAAAAATTACAGAAACAAAGTATGGGAAAAAATAGAGGCACTGGATGCATTCTTTATTGAATCTATGCCAAGAGAATTAAAATCCAAGGAAAACTCCTTAGCCGTGTCAGCTTCACGACTCCTCCCTCACCCAGAATTCAAATATAAGTACTAAGTGGAGATTTTATATCGACCATCTGTGCCCGATAATGTAGAAGATTGGCAAGTGTTTAAAGACGATTAGAATCTCCTTCTATTTCTAGAGAGTGGTGGTGACTTCCATAAAGATGTCCCTAATAGAACTAAAAGAGACCGTCAGGACAAGAAAAAGAAGGATAAGTCAGATGTCATCCAGTTACAAGGTAATATCATTCCTCCCCATTTGGTGACTCTTGAGAATCTTTTCAACAGGCATGACACCTTTTTTAAGAAGAAGAGAATCGAGAGAGGTCCTACCACTGGTGAATATGAGGGAATGAACAAAGGAACTGAGAAAAATCCCAAGATGATCAACATCAGGAAATTTTGTACTGAAGAGGAAAGGAAAGAGGCCAGGAAACTCTTCCTAGAATACCAAGATGTTTTCGGTTGGAGTTATGAAGATTTGAAAAGTTTTATGAATGGGAAATTCAAACACCAGATTCCCTTAAAACCTGAAGCAAATCCATTCAGACAAAAACAAAGGAATTACAACCCCAAAGTTTCTGATGCCATATTTAGGGAAGTTGATAAAATTCTCAAAGCAAGGATCATATACGCTATCAACCATTCTACCTGGGTAGCAAATATAGTGCCTGTGAGGAAGAAGAACGAAGAAATAAGAATTTGTGTTGACTTTAGAAACCTTAGTCAATCTTCCTTGAAGGACAATTATGCACTTCTTAACATGGATCATCTCTTGTAGATTGTGGCCAGAGCTGAAATGATTTCCATGTTAGACGGCTTCTTAGGGTATAACCAAATTGAAGTTGAGAAAGTAGACCAACATAAAATGGCTTTTACTACTCCATGGGGTACCTTTGCATATCATAGAATGCCATTCGGGTTAATCAAAGTTGGAGCCACCTTTCAAAGAGGTATGGACCTTTTATTTAGTGATATGAAGAAAAAAATCATTGGTATGTATCTGGAGGATCTTACTGTATTTTCTAGGAAAAGAGTAGATCACATAAAGGATTTACGAAGAGTATTGTAAAGGTGTCGAGAAGATGGGATTTCATGAAACCCCAAGAAGTCAGTTTTTTATGTAACTGAAGGGAAATTGCTGGGTCACATTGTCTCCCAAGAAGGCATAAGGATTGACCTAGAAAGGGTAAGAGAAATCCAACAATTGAGTTTACCTATGAACAAAACTAGAGTGAAATCATTTTTTGGCCAGGTAAAATTTCTCAGGAGGTTCATTCCAGATTTTTTTGAAATCACCAAATGCATAGTGGACATGATGAAAGGAAATGGGAGTTTCAAGTGGAACGACCCTAGTAAACAAGCTTTCAAAAGCATAAAGAATGCCATAGCCAACACTCCCATCTTATGTCACCCAAATTATAAGAAATATTTCATAATCTATTGTTACTCTTTCAAACATACTCTATCAGCCATTCTCATGCAGGAGAGCGAAAAGGGAATTCAAGCTCACATTTCTTTTATGAGCATGCCTCTAAAAAGTCATGAGATGAGATACTCTCAGACTGAAAAGCATGCTTTCACAGTTCTAAAGGCTTTAAATAATTTTATATTCTACATTCTACACTCTCTCTCTCTCTTGTGTATGTGCCTGATATTGCCGTGAAAAGCATATTGACTCAACAGGATGTAGGATGTAACAAAAAAGGAGCATGGGTGGCTAAAACCCAAGAATATGACATAGAGATCAAGCCCACCAAGTTGGTGAGAGGGAATGCATTATGCAAGGTGATGGTGGAAGACCAAGAAGATGAAAACCCAGAAGCTACGCATTTGGTTTTGGTAGTAAGTATGCAAGACCCTTGGTTTGAAAACATTGTGTATTTCCTGACATATGGTGAATGACCTGAAGGGTTAATTTCAAAGAAAAGGAGAGATCTGAAACTGAAAGCCTCTAAATATGTAATTTGGGAGGACAAACTATATAAGAGATCTATAGATGGAACTTTCCTTCTGTGTGTTGACAAACAACAACAAGAGAAGCTACAAAAGGTATTTCATGATGAATCTTGTGGAGGACACTTCTCCTCATCAGTCACTGCATTCAAGATCTTGAGATAGTGTTATTACTGGCCAGGAATGTTTAGAGATGCTTACCATTGGGCAGCGAGGTGTGAAAAATGAAAAATGTTTACTGGAAAGCCTCAGCTGGCAGCACTGCCCTTGAGACCAGTGATAATTGAGGGTCCTTTTCAATAGTGGGGTCTTGATTTTATTGGTCCTATAAATCCCATGTCTAGTGTGGGTCATACCTACATAATCAATGCAACTCATTACTTCACGAAATGGGTGGAGGCGAAATAAACCAAAAGAACTACTTTGGAAGTGGTATGTGAGTTTATCAAAGAAAACATTCTAGTGAGATTTGGTGTGCCTGTTAAGTTAGTTATGGATAATGCTGCATACTTTTCCTCTCAAGAAATTACTCAGTTTTTCTTTGAATATGGCATCATGATCAGTCATTCATCTGATTACTTTCCTTAAGGGAATGGTCAAGTTGATTCTAGCAATAAAAATATGGTAAACATCATGAAAAATCTCATGGCAGATAACTAGAGAACCTGGCATAAGAAAATATATGAATCCCTCTAGGCGGATAGAGTGACTCCCAAAAGAACCATCGGTGTATCTCCTTTTGAACTTGTTTACATGGTAGAAGCTAGTCTTCCATTACCATTAGAGTTAGCGACTTGCAAACTGAGAACAACAATGGAAGATGGCATATACCAAGATGGTTTAGAAAAGAGGATTTTGTACCTGAACAAACTGGAAGAAGAAAGGGAAAAAATGGTTGATCATATCACATGACACCAAATGCGTGTGAAGAACTTGTTTGACAAAAAGTGTAGAGCCTAAAAATTTATGGAGGGAGACATGGTATTGTTATGGGACAAGCGCAGGGCACCCAAAGGCATGCACGGAAAATTTGAAACACTATGGAAAGGACCTTTCAAGATCCATCAAGCGTTTGAGAATAATTCTTTTAAATTGACATATCTAGATGGTGAAGCACTACCCCTGATGTATAATGGTTAGGATTTGAAAATCTATCAGATCTGAATTGGAAATAGGTAACCCTTGTATTGGACAATAGTTACATTTAGTTCTTGTTCTTATTTTCCTAGTTAGGTTTCCTTTCTTCTTTCCTTTTCGTGTCTTGCTTTAGTTTTTTTTTGAGCTGCCTTTTATTGAGCCTTGTGAAACTAGAGACTTGAGTTCCTTGCTTGGACATGTGAATGTTCAAGTGCCTAGACAGAGCCAACTGTTGCCCCACTTTTGGTCTGCATACCTTTAGACAAAAGTGGACATTTAATGTGTAGTAGTAGTCTTAAAAACTTCATGTGAGTCCTGAGTCTAAGTCTAGCTATCCCCTTAGGCTAGGAGGCCTTTATTGGATTTCCTAGAATTGACTCCTCTTTTGTGAGCCGAAGGGAATCCGTATCTGAGATCATGTTTTCATTGGGTAGGCTAAGTTCCCAATCCGGTGAAGGCCATGGTTCAAAGAATTCTAATGTCAGTCTTATATGCAGTTGAAGTATTTAGCTATAACTCTTCATTTTGCAACATTGGCAGGAAATTGGTTTTGAGCTTCGTCATGGCAGAAAATCACCTGCAGAGTGTGTTTTCTGCAATTAACAGACCTAAGAGTATCAGAGGTCAATAAAATTTGAAAATGAGAAATTTGGGATTAAGAAAGCTTTGGGCATTCAGATCGAACCTATTTCAAGAAAAGGGAATGATTGAGTGAGGAGAAATTTAAGGTGTAATCTTATAGGCGGAAAAGTGGAAAATGGCTTCTCCACTACTCCAACAAGTGGGTTTTGACCTGTAGAGTGCATTTTTTGCCAAACCTTTAAAATGAAGGAATTTTGAGGAAGAATCTATCTCATAAGGAATCCAAGATATAAAGAAGGCCGATGAAATCAACACATGTCATTTTGGCACCTTGACAAACCAAATTTCTCCTTTGGTAGATTTTCAAATAGAGAGCACTCCCAAAGCATTTCTCTACCAAAAGGAGAAGTGGAAAAGTAATTTTTCGCTACCTTAGGAAAGTTACCATTACAGTTACTAAATTGAAAAGACATTCCTCAACGACCCGTAAGAGCAAAGTAATTAATCCAAATAAAGCTATTTTACTTCATAATGGACCTTTTCATTAATTTATAGGTCTTTTCATTCATGTGGCGTGGGAATTCGGCCGTTAAATGGTAAGAATTCAAAAGTTATAAAATATGTTGAAGGTCGCGAACAAAAGCTACCATTTTTTTGAAAAATATTTTGAATTCAAAGCCTCTGATACTAATCATTCTTTACCCCTATAATCTTGAGAGATATTCTTCATTCCTGAATCAAATCCTTCAAAGTATGGCTTCCAGATTATGGGATTAGATGGAATGAACAACATCACCTTTGAATGGCATAAGATCTCAGATATATCTCTGAAGTTCTTTGATATGCAGAACTTTCAGAGCAGGCTAAAAGCAGATCAGATGAATCCCATAACTGATAAACTGAAGGAGAGTGGATTAGTTGAAGCCGCTAGTTTTCCCATGGCCATTCAAGCCCCTGAATTGATCTAGGAATGAATAGCTTGATACTGTAAGGAAAATCAGGTGCGGAAACAGCTTCCTACGCTAATCTCTATAGGAAAGTATTGTGCAAATTCTTTTAAATCCTTACAATTACAGATTCGTTAACTAATTTAACAAAGATATTGCAACCACATACCATGCGTACAGAAAATAGAGAATGACACAATGATATACCCTGGGGAAAACCTTTCGGTAAAAAACCCCAGCACTCCAAAACCTGCACAATGTATTGATCAAAAACTATTACAGTTACAATACACTTGCAATGCAAGTTCTTTCAGAAGATTTCAAAACCCTTGAAGACCAATCACGGCAGCATAAACCATTCCAAAAATACACTCGCATCGCTTATCTTCGCAACCCTAAAAAGTGCTTATATCATGCACTTCACTTTTTAGGGCTACTCCTAACGATAACCGTATTAGGGTTTTTACCATTCTCCGAGAAAATAAGAAACCCAAAATTTTTCCATGATTGGGGAAGAGTGTACAGTACTCACATTTATCAGTTGCCACATGTCTTCACCTATCATTGAATCTTCCTAACATAGCTCTTACGTGTCATAGGAATTCGTCATAACCATTTTAGCCATGAACTCCTTACACACAATTCAAGATGCCGACATATCAACATTATTTGCAAGAAATACATTTTACAAAACAAATAATAAGAATAGGAATTATCCAAGGTTGAGACACCTTATTCCTAACATTCTCCCACTT
>MU227433.1:850882-863770 GCA_018584345.1 Thuja plicata | reverse complement strand
TTAGCCATGATCTCCTTACACACAATTCAAGATGCCGACATATCAACATTATTTGCAAGAAATACATTTTACAAAACAAATAATAAGAATAGGAATTATCCAAGGTTGAGACACCTTATTCCTAACAGATACAACCTAGATACCAAGCAAATCCTCTTTCCCAATGATACGAGGTTGCTATCTATCGATAGAGAATTGGTTCAGAACTTGATTCATATCCCAGAGCAAGCTGAGTATTCAGAAATGACATACAGTCGGGCGGTGACTGAATATATAGCCAAGAAGTCAGTTTGGAAGAAGGAGATAATGAAGGCATGGTTTCAAGAGCCTAGAAGCGCCGAAGGGAAGTTGCCAAAAAAAATATATGGCACTAATATGAAGCCGGAAATCATAGACATCCTGGTGCTACTCCACAGGATCAGAGGTGAGAGTAAGGTGCTCAATTTTGTTGACCATCATTTCTTCTTGGTTTAGGTAATCTGTTCCCAACATCACTTCATTGATTGGGCCGTTATGGTAAGTGAGAACCTCTCGGAGGCCCTAGATAGAGCTAAGTGCTAGATTGAATTTTACATGTCTTCAGTCCTTTTATAAATTTTGGCTACAATCCAAATTTGGCTAGGGCTTCCTAGATTAGAGGAATTTCCTGATAATGTTAAGTGTTATGAATTTTTCCCCTCTTTGCAATTGCACAACAATTATGCTGAATATCCTCGGGTTAATGATGCATTTACAATGAGATTGTGTAGGGAGCTACAAGGCTATCCAGAAAGGATATTCTCTCCCAAAGCCATGGCTTTTATCAGCCAGTTTGGATGTTATTTCAATCAATTTGGGGATTTTTGATACATTCATCTTGCAGGATTTGACGACTTCCCTTTGAAGCTACCCAGATATCCTACAGATATGATCATGCTGGTGGAGGTGATGAGACAAGCGCTTTAAGTGAATTTGATCTATGCTAATGCCAGGAAGAAAGGCTATGAATTCCCCATGACTATCAGAGCCTACAATTGTGCGTCCCAGTCTGAGGCGAAGAATGTTCTAAAGACATTCTCAAAGAGGTTTTCATTAGAAACCTATGATGTCCTGAGGCCACAATATGATCCATTTAATTATGCTCGTGATTACCTACAAATGAGCCTAGCTATCCACCATGTAGATGACATTAAAGACTACTGGGACAACTATAGAGATGATTTGCCAGGTTAACCATTGAAAAAATCAAAAATTTCAAGGTCAATCTTGCAGTTGAGGGGCTAGTAGATGACGGCCAACACATGTATGATAATACATATATCGAGAAGATCAAACCCCTCTCCATCAGCTCTGAGCCCTTGCTGGAGTAAACCATCAATGATTTGCAGACTTTGATGAGTGGGATATACAAAAGAACAAAGCAGTAGGTTGAATGGGCTACATGAAGAAGGAAGAGGTTGGAAAGGAAGTTCAACCAAAGAAGACTTGTGGAGAAGGCTCACTTCTAGATATCAGATCGATAGAGGAACCCACCAAAGGTGCAAAACCTGAGCAGTCAGCTAAAGAAGTCACTATAGATGTACTGGTTGACACTTCAACCCAAGACTCTCCAAGGTGAGGGTCCCCTGTCATAGTAGAAGTGGGTGAAGATACTCCCTCAACCACAGAATCAAAAGAAGAGGCTAGGAAAAAGGAGAAGGTTGCTTCAATAGCCAAATTGGTGTCCTCTTCTCCTACCGTAGCAAATCCATTTGCTTCAAGACCAAAGTCTACTCCTCCAGTCATTAGGAAATTGTTTATAGAGGAGTTGGTCTCTTCCACTAAGGTCACCAACACCAAATCATGGATAGAGAACACTCTGGAGCACAAAAGAAAGAGAGTAGAAGAGGGGGCTCCTAGAAAAGATACTTTAGCTCGAGTCTTGCAACTTGACGCCACTACAGTAAAGGCTAAGAAAATGAAGACACTGTCCACATTGAGCAGAGACCCAAAGATTGGGCATTTCACTATGGAGGTAGCGAAACCCATGAAGGAGGGCTGGTTTGAAGATTTAACCCCTTCGGATTTTGAGCTACACTCATTTGACATGGGCTTAGCCCAACATGATACCAAAGTGGATTGGTGGAAATCCACTAATGTAGTAATTGAAGAAGAGCTGGAAGAACTTAAAATGGAAAAGGTACACCTTAAGGCCAAAGTTAGTGAACTGACTAATTTCATCCGGCAGTTGGTTACTCCAGTTGCTAGTATTCCCAGTACTCAGACCACATTCGATCCCAATGCCATGGAGAATCAAGCCATAATAGCCAAATTGCAAGAGGATAGGCTCTTCCTACAGATTAGAAAGGGATGGGTTGAGAGACTCAAATCTGAGGGATTGGTAGTTGTCGAGCAACTGGGTAATGCTCTCTTAAGACTGGAGACAGAAAGGAGAAATATTGAGAAGAATCTGCAGACTCTCGCATCTGAGAGAGTGAAGTGTCAGGAGTGCATAGTGGCACTCTATGTGGTGGTAAAAATGAAGACCAAAGAGGTATTTAAAGCCAAGATTCTACAAAAAGGAGATGAACCTCTAATCGGGTGGCTTTAAAGCCTAGAGTTCAAAATCGAGATGATCATTCAGGCTGAGACAAGGTTGTAGCAAGTAGATGTTAAGATCAAGGAAGAATAGAACAAGGAGTTTAATATTATTCAAGGTCTGCACACATAATTGCAGACAAGTGGACAAGGCAAAGAAATGATAGGATTGGCCAATATCAAGAAGTCATTTTCTGATTATGTGCATAAGCTGTTAGAGAAGTCTTCCACCCATTTGGACAAAGTGCCAGAACTCCAGCAGTTAAGTGGATGTATTTATAAAGCCATGGAAGAATTGAAGGATCAGAAAGATGAAATTAAGAGCCTACCCAAGGAGCACTCTAGGTGGCTCATCCGATATACCATTGTCCATGTCAACAGAAATGAAGAGCTCATCAGAGTTATTACAGCTGTCAACGCCTATAGGGCCAAATTAGGAAAAGGGAATGGAACTGAAGCTTGAATAGATTCTCCCTTTGTACCAAATTTTGATGATATTGTAATGGATTAACCTTTTTTTATCATTCCTGCTTAAAATAAGTTGAACCGTTTTGATTACGCTTTTTGTAACGGTCAAGACTCAAACTCTATATGTACTATACCGAAAGTTAATATAAAGGTTGGCTAAAATTTGGTGTGGAAGATAGCATTTTTGCTAAGTCAATTATGTGTGTCTGAATACCATTTCTTTAACTATTCCATTGGATTTCATTTATCTTCCTATTGAATTCAAATGTTTCCTTGAAGTTAGATTTACAATCTATATTCAAACCAGAGCTCTGTATTATGATTTGATACACTTAGCTAAGGGGAAAATTTGTTGTTATCTTAAGTTTGGGAAATGTTTTTGTGATATAGATCGATTCATTATCATTTCATCATTAATATTTAGTCTTGCATCTGCATTTTTAGTAGTTATTCATGCATTACCAATTTTAGGGGTTAATCTGATTGATGAAATCTCAAAATCGGCTAGATTTAGAGTTGAATTTATTGTACCTGAGCTATTTCCTGTCTATCTTTAGCTTGGTTTACCTCTTCTATTCTCAGGTCAAGAACATACCCCTATTAGATTAGGAAATATTAAGATTCACTGAAAATCATTCATATAAGGGAGCTGTACCTTTAAATTTAGAGGGAAATTAGTTTTTCAATAACAATTTTCCAACTATTGTATTCAATTGTTCTTAAGTATTTTGGGTATTTTAGAGTTAAATTCAAAAGAACAATCACTTTACCAACACAGTAATCCTAAAGGAAAGAGGCCACTAGATCCTAGTGCTCAAGTTATCCCATCCCCCAAGAGGCAAAGGCTAGAAGAGGGACATCAACAACAACATGAATAGATCTATTCTCCCTCCCAATCCCCGATACGCATGGATGAACAAATTGTAGCTCAGCAACTAGTGCAAATGGGAAACATTGGACAAATCTATATCATAACTGAGGAATTACAAGAAGGGGTACCCGAAGAGCTAAAAAATTCTTAATTGGATATGACAGTGGAAGAATTTGCTGGCAAAGAGCTAGATCTACTAACACAATAGGCAAGTGATAAATTTTTGTCTGATGACAATTTTTTTAAAGAAAGAGCATTCTTACAATTCTTGTGGAGAATTCATATTGATGAATTCAAGAATAAATGACAAAAAAAGAAAGAAGAAAAACTTGCCATAGGCAAGGAGGAAATTGAAAATGAAATCAAGCGGAAATTATCTCGAGGTTTGAGAAAATAACTCCTGAGGAAGGAAGAGCGTTAGTGAAGAAGGATGGAGTATTAATACTTCTTGAATGGGACATAGTTGATGCTATTGTTTTTGATGCTGTTAGGAAGGAGACAAAGACTATTCATGTCACTAAAGAAGAAGTGCAACAAGATTCAAAGGTGTAAAGTTTAGCGAGGATCATGCAACCCTGGTTATGTGGCAACTGAGGAAGAGAAACCCCAAAATAATAGGTGAAGACACTCAGGCTGAGCTTTCAGGTAGCCTTTTGGTACACAGGGTTGTAGAAATAGGGGTTGTTGAGGTAACATGTATAACTTTGGAATCTACTAAGTTTAGTTTAAGTGTAGCCCAAAAATTAGAGAATGAACTCAAGAGTTTGAGTGAAAATTTTGAAAGAGTTCTGGGTGCATACAATGAGGAGAAAATAAAATCTATTGAGAAAGATAAGAAGATTGCTGAATTGGAAGGCAAGAAATCTAAACATTCTGTCTCCTAGATGATGATTTCTTAAGATCCCTCCCAACCTCCATCATCCAGCCCATATATCACTTATCCTCCTTCTCCTATGCCATCAAGCCTTGTTACTTTAGTAGATGTGGAGATAGAAAGAGATAGATTATTTGTTGAAAGGAAAAGGCTAGAAGAAACCAATAAGAAAGATATTGAAGAATCTTTAGCATTCAAAGAATTGTAGAAGAATGGGTTAAACAAAGGCACTCTGACAAAATATACTCCAGCCTCATGAGATGTGCTAAAGAGGTGAATCTTGCTGATCTTTACTCGTTGGGTAAAAGGATTTTTAACATTATAAATGACTATGATGTAGACAAAGATCAATGGGGTTTGGTCATGGACATATGGAAAGGAAAAGGGGCTGAGGTGAAATCATTTTATTCCATGTCCAAAGAAGAGAATAATATTGATATTATTTTGACTAGAACTCACAAATGTTTGAAGTTAATGGTGGACATGGATATCAAAAGGAATATCCTCATCAGAAAGGTAGACACCTTGAGGAGAGAATTTTCAAAGGATAGGTATGAAATGCACCCTAACATATTCAAAAAAGATGGTGATATAAAGAATGAGGTGCTATGGTTAAGACAAATAAAATAAACAATAAATGCCTGGACTCATAGCATCATTACCTTGGAGGGCACAGTTTTGTTTTTGCAAAATATAAACATTATTAATAAAGCCAGAGAATTTTTTTGAGTTATGGAAGGGAGAGGTTAAGAAGGCAAGCGCCAGCTGGGGTGAGATTATCAGCAAGAAAGATGAAGTCCTTAACTTTAATTGGCCAGGTGATGAGGTGTACACTTCTTGGAAGGACAGGTACACGATAGTTGATTTAGGGAAAGGTGATGATATGCAGGTGGATGATGAAGCTCAATAGAGTGGTTGACATAATTGAAAGTGGAGGTCCTATTTCACTAGCATCAAAGACAATGGATTCCAGATGGCTGTCCCCAAGCAAGTATAAGGAAAATGCAATCACCTTATGGTCGAAGGACAAATAATTTGTTGGAATATCTTGTAACAAAAGTGGTTATTATGTCCACTTGTTATTTTGTCCTATTGTATGCTTGAGTTTTGTCTTTTAGCTTAGTCATCTGAAGCTTGTTGCATCCTTGTTCTTTAAGGATTCCAAGATGAATAATGATGTCTATAAATAGAAAGTTGTAATATATTGTAAAGGATGGTAAAATCAAAGCTGCAAGGTAGACTTTTGAATTGTGTCTAAGTTTTAAGCTTCCAGTCAATTTGAATGAATTGAAATCAAGATCATTAATAAAATACAATGGAATTTCCAGTCTCATATCACTGATGTATTTTTTCATTTACATTCTTCTCTTGTATGTTTAATTTGTAAGGCATTTTAAATGTACTAGTTATTAGGTAATTGTGTTGTTATTTGTGAGTTTCTTTCAAGGAGGGTTTAAATCTTACAAATAATTCCAGAGGGTTAGGGTTTTTGCAGGAAGTTGATACAGGGGTTTGAGAGTGAGAGGATGGTTTGTAAGGAATTCTATCTAATATTTTACTTGTGTTTCAATTCATTTTCTCTGGTGAATGTATGTTTCATTGTGACTCTATGTCCCAAGATTAGGCATTGGTCAAGTTCTGAAGAGTAGTTGTTATCATCAAGTCAATCAAATATTAATCAATCTTTACTTCCTGTTATCTAAAGTATACATGTTTAGATAATTGTATTGAATAAAATTCATCATAGTGATTCCTTGAAGAGAGAATCAATAGGTTATCCTTCCTAAGCCAAATGGCCTAAAAAGAAGAAGGATCATGACTCCTTGATCCACTGTCATATTTTATGAAAATCAGTAGTCTGTTGAAGTTGTACCCACCTTGGTTTGTGGAGGCCAAAGTGTAGAAGGAATCTTATCCTTTTTAATTAGCCTTTTCCATGTATGAATCTGAATTGGGAAACAAAGAGTCAAACATTTACTGCTATATATTGATTCCACAAGAAAAAGTGCTAAAAAAAGACAAGTACCTGGATTGGGTCCGCTTCTGCAAACTCTACATGGAGCATGGCCACCCTTAGGGATCCAAGATTTGGAACAACATTCTCAAATGTAGATGCATTCTGGATAAGGGCTTCACTTGGAAACTAGGCAATGACAGGGACATTTGTTTCTGGGAGGATGCTTGGTTGCCTAAAATCACTCTAGGGTCCTCAAAGTTCTCTCAGCTCAGAAACATCCTCACTCTACGGGTTGGAACCATGGTGTCAAACTATATTAGGCATGGGAGGTGGATGGATTTACTTCCCCATCTACATGATAGGCTAGATCTAATTCTTCTTTCCACTGATCTCTTGGATCTGTTGCATAGAACTCACATTCCTTTTGTTGACCGCCCTAACAAAATCCTTTGGGCCCCACCCAAAATGCAGTATTTTCAATTAAATCAGCCTACAATCTGCTGATTAAGGAGGCTGCTGATTCAACTTGCTAGAAAAAGGTGTGGTGCTCATAGCTTATTCCTAAGGTGAACCTTTGGTGGATGGTGCTACATGGTAAAATCCTTACTCTAGATAATCTTGTCAAAAGGGGTTTCAGCTTGGCCAATAGATGTTGCCTATACAAGGAGGAAAGTATAAATCATCTCCTACTGCACTGTGAGTTCTCTAGGGAGGTATGGTAGATGATCATCCCTAGAATCAACCTCAATTGGGTTGCTAACCAGGATATTCAACACATGGCTAACCATTGGCAACCCCCCTCCCAGCACCCTCTGATTCAACTCCTTTGGTACCAAATTCCCCCTATCTTTTTTTGGTGTATCTGGAAGCAGCATAACAATAAAATCTTCTGTGAGAAGGAGCTCTCCCCTGGTGATGTTTTCCACCTTGGGTTTAAGTTGCTGTAGGAGAGATTATTGGTGGATCATTGGAAAATCCCCAACCTTCCCCCTTTTGATGCTGACATTAGGTTAGCGAAGACCTAGAGCATTTATAAGGGCTTTGATAGATTTAAAAATGCTAAAATCCTCATCAGGAAAGTGACTAAATGGTCCCCCCAAACCTCAATGGCACAAGCTCAATTTCAATGGAGCTGTTTTTAGGGGGAAGTAGGCGGGTGACCAGGTATCATTTGGGACCACTTGAGGTGTTTATTTTCTACTTTATCTGGCTCCCCTCACAACCAAACTATCTATTAGGCAGAAGGTATGGCCCTCCTCTGGGGTCTTAAGTTTTCTATAAGCATGGGGAGCAGAAAGCTTGAAATTGAGGGGGGCTCCAAAGTCATTATTGAGGCAGTTCAAGGCACCTCCAAGGCTAGGTGGAAAGTGGATACTATTTTAAGTGACATCTGGGGCCTTCTTGCCAGACTGGAAGTGTTTAACATCAGACATACCTATAGGGAAGGGAATTCTATTGCAGACTCCATGGCTACTGCTGGTCTGAACTGTTCAACATACTTCGATGTTGGAGGGCTATTAGTCAGCTCCCTAAGTCTAATCAAGACTTGCTTTGGCGGGAAATGAGGGATGGAAACAACACCCATAATGATATTTGAAATCTTCCTTTTGGCTTGGCTGGCGGAGGCTGGGCCTACCACTTCTCTCCTTCTCTCACCACTTGTGTTAGTTTTAAATTTCATTTCCACCTGGCATGCGACGGGTTTTTTTTTCTCATCAATTGGTTGTGGATGTGGCTTGTCCTCAATCTAGAGGATTTAAAGTGTCATCATTATGGAAATTTTCTTTGGTGGTATTTGCAAAATATAATAGTTTACCATAGATATGGTGCTGATTTTTATGATTTCTTTTGTAGTTTGCAATGTAATTCTCACGTGTTGGCTCTCCTTGTGGTACTTGCGATGCAATTTTTTGGGCAATGCAATTACTACCCTAATAATGAGATTAATTATGGGCCAATTACTTCTCTTTTAAGATACAATTTTTATTGTGCAAAAATCATTTGGTTCTCGGCTTTTCACCGGAGTTGCTTTAGCAGGAGCGGTATCACTTTGTGTTTTCATAACTTTTTTTTTTGCTCTAAATGGGAATTCCCTTAAGGGTCACATTTTCTTCACTTGGTGTGTGCTCTTGCTGCTTTGCTTTCCTGGGCTAGATATGGGTGGTGATAGACACAGAGTTGAAACTGATATAATTGAGGAGAAATTTACCTCTAACCCGATGGTTATGTATTTCTGCAAGGAAGGTTGTATCCTTCTCTTTATGGAAAGTATGACGGGGTACGATGAGACAATTTCTAGAGAGTTTGCGGCATCCTGGAGTGAAAGGCATGTCTCAATGAATGGTATCTCATTTGAAATTAATGAAGAGGTTATTGGCAAGGTCAATGGCCTTCCCATTATGAGCCGTAAGTGGAAGAAGACTAGTAAAGCCCTTGCCAAGTCAAACTTGGCCCATTTCTTCTGGACCCCCGAGGAGAATCCTATTATGAAACATAACGGCTATAACATTACTAACCTTCCAGAGTTCTAGCCTAATATGTGCAAGCTCATCATCAAGTATTTCATTCTGGAGGGACGGTATGGAAATTTTTACAACTACCATTTTCCTTTCATCAACCACCTTAGGCATAAAATTTTGATCTCCATTCCATTTTTTTTGTTGCACTCCATGGAGGGTAATGTGGCTGATGTTTCATAGGCTAAAATTTTGGGGATAAATATATCATCCTTAACTAGGGCTTAATTTTGAGGTTTTATAACTTTCACGGTGCTCTCTACCCTCCTCCCACCATCTCTGTGGTCTCAAACACCTTGCTCCAACCTCATCCCTCACCCTTAGTTTCTCTAGATAAGGGTTTCCTTCGTATGCCTTCTAGGTCTAAGGTTTTTTCTACCCCTATTATGAGCCCTAAATCCTCTGATACCCACCCTACCCCTGATTCCTCGGCTGTCTCCAAAAGAGACCACACCCTAGAGTCCTCTATCCATCACCCCAATTAAAAATTAAGAAGATTGTCAGCAATCTTGACCCCACTAAGAATTTTGACCCCCAACATGGCCAAACTCACCACTCTAATAGATTGGCGAAGGAAAATGGTAAATAAGCCATTAAAAATATGATGAATAAGGAGGAGGTCTCGGTGGACTTTGATAGCCACAAGGGAGGAGACAATACTCTGAACCTAACAGAGGAAAAAGACAATTACATGAACATTTCTACTGAGGAGGTGGGTGATATGAAGATGTCTATTAAGGAGGCAAGTAACATGGGTACTGACAGGGTGGTGGGAAAATTTAAACACCAAATTGCTCAGCTTGAGAAAAATGTGGCCTAGTTGATGGTGGATATGGAGGAACCAATAAGTGGCTCATGGACATCAGAAAGTTTGTGTTGAAGGTCATGCATGCTTCCCCCACCACCCTTTGTATGTTAAAGGGGAAGGTTTCTAATGGGCATGTTGTGGAGGAAGATGATCCTCATGAAAAATTCAATATTTTGCAGGAGGAGTGGGTGGTTTTGTTGTTGTCGAAGCGCTTATGGAAAGGGAACTTACCCTAGCTATGGTTTTTTGGGATGTCTCAGCTAGCCCAATGGGATATGTTTTCTTTTTATGTAATAACTTTAATGCTAAGACTTTGATGAAGTTTTTCAGCTCTGTGTGACATGTTTTTAAGTTTCTTAGGTTCCATACTCTAAACTTGACTTATTTTGAGACTCAACATATGTGTTGGTGGTGTTATAATTTCTTTATTTTGGTTTTTGATAGAGGTAGATTGTTGTGTTTCTATGCTTTGACTAGTACTCTATATTTGGTTAATTTACTGTTAATTCATTTCTAGAGTGTTGTTTATGTTAGAAACACTAAGAGGGGGGGGGGGGGGGAATCAGTGTTTATNGGGGGGGGGGGGTGAATCAGTGTTTATCTACTTATTATATTTCAGCCAATTAAAAATATATCAAATGTGCATCCAAAGAAACATAACACAAGAAAACATAACACATGATATGATTACGGAGAACCTTGATCAGAGGAAAACTCCGGTGGGGATTAATACCCACAAAATATTGTACTAGGTATAATGAACCTATTAAAGTTCCTTTGCCCTGTTAGAAGCAGTCTTTATAAATTGAGTACAATGACCTGGTTAAAGGTCTGACCCTATTAGGAGTCTTTTACAATAACCCTGTTAGGGGTGTATGGCTCACTACCTAGGCTCACTGCCCAAATAATATGAAGACTACAAGCCTCTGAATGTTGATATGCACTATATAAAAAATGAACTGTTGTAGTGACACTATTGTCTAATCAGTTCCGTGTATGCGTGGATGCTCTTACTTCTTCAAAGAGCTATATCATCTTCTGACTTCATTATACTGTCCCTCTATAACTTCTTCTTACACAATAATTCACACTTGTAATATATCTTTACATTACATACTTATATCTTCAAATCTGAATAGGCGCGAACCAAAACAAATCATTAGTCGGTCCTAAAAAAAAAATACATAATGCTTCCGAACAAGTTAGCCCAAGCATGTTTACTATAACATTAATTAAATTATTACAAAATTACAACTAAAGGCGCTTAGCCATTACATTATAAAATCATACACTCTGATCAAAACTGTAGTTGGCTTCCATGCTCTGTTTACCGGATTGTAGGTCTACTAATTTGTCTGTAACTTTTCTGTACTGATGTTCTGTACTCTGCATGTTTGGATCTAGCATGTATATACACCATAGAGTATATATCTAAGCATGCATGTTCTGGTGTGATCTCTAACACGTGCGCTGATGTGCTGATCTCTGTATCTCTCTGTCTATCCTATTTTCTGTACTTAGTCATTTTGTCTTCTAAGTTATCTTTGACAGAAACTTAGTATGAATTTGTTGCCATGGTTGACAACACAAAATAATTCATGCTTCCTCAGGAAGTCAACTTGCCAACAATCTCCCTCTTTGTGATTTATGGCAACAAAGTAATGTGGCTAAGTTACTCAAAATGACTTAATATACATATATATACTTCTCCGCATATACACATTCTATATTACTCCCCCTTTGACATTAATGACAAAGGTGTGCAAAAACTATAAGTCTTCAACATACTTACTCCATATAGACTTCTAGGTACATCAACATTTTGAAGATGCGCGCATAGGGCATATCTCAACTTTTCCATTTTCATCAGATCCATGCAAGGACCTTGATCATATGTTTGCATGTTGTTATCAATCTATTTTATTTTCTCATTAAGAACTGCTAGAGATGGCGCAAGTGCATTCCTCAACTGAGTTTGTCTTACCCTTATCTTGCTGATTTCCAGTTTTGCCTTCTCAATTTTGTCTAACTGCCCTTGGTAGACATTGTTGCATATGCTCATATCTTGCATGGAATTTTCAACTGATTTTCTTATGTTTTCCACCATTTCTTCTGCTTCTATTATCTTTTTAGTGTGCTCAGAGGTGAGCTTCACTCTATCCATATAGTTTTCTATGACTTTCTTTCCTTTATCTGCCAATTCCTTCAATATAGCTTGCTCAATCTTTAAGGAATTCAGATCTAAGGTAAAGTTCTTTACCAAGTCATGTAGTCTCTCCTTCTTATATTCATCTTCTGCAATCTTAGTAGTAGATTCTACTAAGCTAGTGAAATGTGACTTGAATTTTGATAAGATTTTGTCTACATCTTCAACTGATTGTACTTTAGCCACTTTCTAATTAGTAGACACTAAGTCATTCAAAATATTCACTATTTCCAAGAAGCGAGGATTCCTCATTACTTGTTTCTCTTTTGCCTTTTCCATGGCAAGGATGCTAATCTTGATAAGGTCTTCTTCTCCCCATGCATCTAAACTTGCCAAGTCAGGAGTTAACCTTGACAACAATGAGGTGGATGGTTGAGTGGATGGTGAGAAAATAGTGTTCTGACTTGTGTCAACACATTCACCTTTGACATGAATCTCCTTCACTAGTGTCTCATTACCTTGAGTATCTTTCTCCTTGTCCAAGTCTATTGGATCAATGGAAGGCACTTCATTTTGTTGTAGAGATGTGTCATCTATGTTCATTGCTTCATCAACCTTATTCATATCATTATCAGAAGTTGTCATAGATATCTTGACATTGTCAACTATTATAGTATCTTCTGTATCTTTAG
>MU227433.1:834057-850482 GCA_018584345.1 Thuja plicata | reverse complement strand
AAGTTCAAGAACAGACTTCTTAAACTTGATCATATGAGATATGATCATAGAGTGTATCTCAGTCTTATCCATCTCTTGATACATGTCATAGACTTTTGATAATGTATCCAGTCTTCCTTCATTTACACTCCTATTCTTTAAGATATTTAGACTAGGTCTAAATCCTACCTCAAGTGGAGCTTGAACATTCTTAGCTTTGCTTCGAGTAGCTCTTGAGGATGGATGATTTGTAGCCACTTTCTTCCTTCCTCTTGGTTTATTGCTAGGTACAGAAGGTGGAGATGTGTCTAGATCAATTGTGGTAGTAGGCGCAGTGGTATTCTCATTTTTCTTCTGCTTCTTCTTCAGAGTTTCAACAGTTTTCTCAATTTTAACTTTAGCAATTTTGGCTTCTTTTGCCTTATCCAAATCTTCTTGTGTGACTCCATGCTTTCGTAGAATTTTGGATGTCATTCTGGATGCTTTCCTTTTGTTGATGGCAAGTTGTAGTTCAATATCCACTTCATCAGTCTTTTCTCTATAAGTGCTCCATCTGGGTTCATTAGGGTCTTTAGGTGCTGACAATAAGACCTACGCATATCCTTCTAACACATGGTCTTCTACTTCATACCCTAGTGGATGAATCCACTTAGTTCTAGGATCAACAACCTCCATGCATGTGCAATCTGTCTCTACCATAAAGCATATTGTATCCCTATATTTTTCAACTATCTTCTCAGATAGTCTGAACCTGCTCTGCATTTTAACCCTGAATATCTTTATGTCCCTATACATTTTATCTCTTGCACTACTTTCTACTATGGCTTTAAGAGATATCTGAGTCATTGTAGGTTTTCCTTTGTCTAGATAAAGGTCTACAACCTTTCCGACTATGTGGTGATACAAATAGATGATCAATGATCCAAACCTGAATGTTTTGCTTTTGTCATGTTTGATGATTCTGATATTTTTAATCAACTGATCGCGCAAGACCTCACATAGATTATATTGGGTGTTATCCTTCACAATTTTGATAGCTGCAAGGACTATTGCTGTAGAGACACTATTCAACCTACTTGCTTGCTCAAACTTGTATCCAAGTATCATTGTCATAAGTTTAATGTCATCTTCCTTGATAGGGTCGGCTATCATTCTGTGCCTATCACTCCTAGACAGACAAAATTGCTCAATCTGTTTCTTTACATCTTTTCCAGTTGGAAATACTGGTCTAGTCATTGGAATTTTGGTTAACTGATGGATTAACTCTACAGTGATATAGACAGGAACATCACCAATCCAAAAGAGATCATCATGAATTCTGCTTAACAGAATCTTTACCCATTCTGGTTCTTCAAACTCATGTGCATTCGAATACTCCAAAATAGGGTTATCTTGTAGGTGTGCAAATTCATCCTTGAATGTGAAGTCCTTATTTAACATTGATGCCATATGAGAAGCTATATTATCATCTCCTAATGAATCCTTCTTACTATATATGTACGCGCAGATATCTTCCATGTGAACAACGCCAAGTGGGGTTTTGGAGAAAGCCCCTTCCACATCATCCAGTATGGATTTGAATGGATGCTTCTTAAAAATGAACCTCTTCCTCTCTGCTACATCAAACACAACTGGGGTCACCATACTTACTTGTTGTTTGCTTATGTAGGGTTTCCATGAAATTTTGAAACAGCGTGACTGCTAGGGCTCTGCTTCAAACTGGTTATCCATTCACTCCAACTGCCAAACTATTATGCCTTTGTGCTTAGATGTCTTAGTGCTCTAATGCTCTACAATTTCTGTGCTCTTGAATGTAAATGTGAAAATGATCGACTACGAACTTCTTTTTATATGATCTGTCACATTTAATGCTTGCAACTATACATAGAGATTTCCAAACTTTGATCCCGATGCAATTCATATAATGCATGAATGCATATAACTATAATCTGTTCTTTTAACCTTGAAACCAAAGGTGCATACTCAGAAGTGAGTATACCAACCACGTAGGGGTTTTGAGCTAGAATAGCTCCCCCTAAGAGCAAGAAGGTCTATTCAAGCAGAAGTAGAGGGTGCATCCACTGAGGATGCATCAACTACTTTGTCAACATTATTGTCCTTCTTAACTTCAACCCATATTTTGCTTGAATCTTCATTTCTGAGACAAAATTAACTTCTCCTTTCTCTTCAAATAGTGACTTTTTAGGATCCTCTTGTTTCTGAGTTTTGGATCTACAAAACCTTGTGATATGTTCAGCCTTTCCACATGTGTGACAAATGATAGGAGGTCTGATGTTCTTGCTCATCATGCTACACTGCTTTGCTGTGTGTCCATTATAGTTGCATATTTGACATGTAATATTCTACAAATTTATCGAGAGTTGATTTTTTTGATTGTTTTAATTCATACTTCTGTGATTCTGCTGATGTTGATTCTTATGACTTGTTCTGCAATGTATAGCCCTATGACCATACTTGTTATAGGAGTAAAAATAACCTTGAAAAGGTCTTACCTCTTTGAAATATCTTACCAAATGCCCATGTTTATTGCATACATAACAAGTTCTGTTAACTTGCTTGATTTCTCTTTTAGGTGGTTCAGATATAAACTCTGCAGTATCTTCAACTTTCTTAGCTTCTGAAGTTGTTTCAAGTGTTTTTTCTTTCTCTTGTGATGATTTGATTTCATCTTGTGCTGTACTGAATCCAAGACCAGAAGTGTTCCCCTTTTTTCTTTGTGCATTGAGTTAGGATTGAATCAAATCAAAACTTGTGTGGAGTTTATCAATCTTATCTTTTTCTTCTATTAATTCAGTTTCCAACTTCTTTTTCATGTTTTCTAATTCCAAGACTTTCATGTTTGCCTGCAGAAGTTCATCTTCCAATTGTTTGCTTTCTTTGATCTTGTCTTCAATGGTGTTCTGGCTATCTGTAAGCTGTTCCTCTAGATCTTCAATTTTATCCTTTAGAGATTTATTTTCTTCATTAAGCTTTTTGACCATTTGTCCTAGATCACTTGTAGAACAATCTTTTAGATCTTTTCTTAGCTTTTTAATAAGTATTTGAGAGCCATCATTTTTCAATCTTAGTTCTTCATTTTCCTTCTCAGATCTGTCAAGATCTTCAAGAGCTGCTTCAAGATTATTTTTCAAATGTTTTTCTTCAACTGAGTCCATGATCTCCTCAAGTGGTTAAACTTTCTTTCAGAGGACCAGAGCTCTGATACCAATTGTTAGAAACACTGAGAGGGGGGGGGGGGTGAATCAGTGTTTATCTATTAATTATATTTNTTGTTAGAAACACTGAGAGGGGGGGGGGGTGAATCAGTGTTTATCTACTTATTATATTTTAGCCAATTAAACATATATCAAATGTGCATCTAAAGAAACATAACACAAGAACACATAACACATGATATAATTACAGAGAACCTTGATCAGAGGAAAACTCCGGTGGGGATTAATACCCACAAAATATTGTACTAGGTATAACGAACCTGTTAAAGTTCCTTTGCCCTGTTAGAAGTAGTCTTTACAAATTGAGTACAATGACCTGGTTAAAGATCTGACCCTGTTAGGAGCCTTTTACAATAACCCTGTTAGGGGTGTATGGCTCACTACCTAGGCTCACTGCCCAAATAATATGAAGGCTACAACCCTCTGAATGTTGATATGCACTATATCAAAAATGAATTGCTGTAGTGACATTGTTGTCTGATCAGTTCCATGTATGCGTGGATGCTCTTACTTCTTCAAAGAGCAATATCATCTTCTAAATTCATTATACTATCCCTCTGTAACTTCTTCTTACACAATAATTGACACTTGTAATATATCTTTACATTACATACTTATATCTTCAAATCTGAATAGGCACGACCCAAAAAAAATCATTAGTCGGCCCTAAAACAAAAATACATAACACTTCCAAACAAGTCAGCCCAAGTGTGTTTACTATAACATTAATTAAATTATTACAAACTTACAACTAAAGGTGCTTAGCTATTACATTATAAAATCATACACGCTGATCAAAACTGTAGTCAGCTTCCATGCTCTTTTTCCTGGACTGCAGGTCTACTAATCTGTCTGTAACTTTTCCGTACTGATGTTCCATACTCTACGTATTTGGATCTAGCATGTACATACACCATAGAGTATATACCTAAGCATGCATGTTCTGATGTGATCTCTAACATGTGCGCTGATGTGCTGATCTCTGTATCTCTTTGTCTGTCTTATTTTCTATACTTAGTCATTTTATCTTCTAAGTTATCTTTGACAGAAACTTAGTATGACTTTGTTTCCATGATTGAGAACACAAAATAAGTCATGCTTCCTTAGGAAGTCAACTTGCCAACATTTTATTGTACCACGAGCCAACACCCTCTTGCTGCCGCTTTTATAAAATAACAACACAATTCTTTAGCATGTGTAACATATTTTATCACAGTTAATGCAAATTGAAAGCAAATTAGTCTTTTTTCCAATGTCATGATTAATGAAAAATTTTACAAAGTAAGAGAACCACTATTTCTCACCATTCTCTAGAATTATTTTGTACATCATCAAGCCCAAAGAAGCAAAACATATCACATGATAACCTTTAACACCAAAAGTTCGTATTTCATCTTTATTTTCAAATATAGTTAAACATTTTCCCTCTAGACAACAAGGAAGTATGACATTAGTGCTACACGTGAATAAGTTTAATACATGATAGCTATGAAGCTAACACATGAGACTTAATTAATAATTTACAACAAACCAATTATTAAATAATTTTGACATCATATAGACAAATATGACGATTACAAATTTTTAAATCTACAACTGCTAAAAATATAATAAACTTTTAGATGTTGACATAAAATGTATAGATTTTCTTGTATTTGTCCAAAATTTAAAACTACATAGATTACATGCTCATGATAGGTTCCCTTGCATCATATTTTTAACTTGGAGAAACACTTACAATCTCTACTTCTCACATAATGTTTGAAGTGACAAAGTACATGAATCCCAACCAATTTCTCATTGCATAGAATTCACTAATTTCCCACTCATGTCTCATGAGATTTGACAAAATTTATACTTAAAAACTAATTTTCTATAATTTTCATTGTTGCTACATTCATGACATATATCTCAAAAAAATCATCATAGAATATCATAGATGCACAAAACTATGAAGTGGTTAATAGAGACACAAATCAAACAATTGACATACCATAACAAAGCACAAAACACCAACCATGAAATCTTCACTAGCTAGGAAATATCATATAAAGTGTGTTCATATTGGGGGATATTATACCCTGAAAATATGATGTAATATATTGGGAATATAATAGGGACATCGAGGCTTTATAATTTTGAGAGAGGAATACAATATTCAGAGGTATTTTTTATTCAACAATATCCACAAGCATGTAAGAAGTAGCAGGAAAAATCATTGGCAATCTGAAATTTGAAAACAACTTTCCTTGAAAAATGACTAAGCAACGAGTTGGAAAAACTATTTTGATTTTCCAAAATTTGAAAACATGGGGAAACCAGCAGTGAAGTGGAAGGAAACCAACAACGAAGTGGAAGGATCTGCAACTTCAAGCCATTTACAGTTTTGGGAGCCACATAAAAATTTCAATAACAGGTGCACAATATTATATATGTTCCTTTTCCTTTTCCTCTTCTAGTTTTTCAGTTCTTAGATTGTTTTGATAATCATTTTTAGGTTAAAGATTTAAACCCTAGCCTTTTATGTCATTCAACTCATTTTTATATGTATACCCTCATAGAGTATGTAGAAGAGTCATTTTCATATGTAACTTGTTTCCTTATGCAATATAAGACGACTCTTGTGCTATACATTATCTTCTGTACATGGATCATGGACTATTTTTATTATTTTCAATGCATTCAAAGGGGTTTTAGAAGGAAGATTATTCACAGTTAATGAGCATTTGGGTGAATTTTTATTTATTTATATAGATAACTACCAAAGGGGGTAGATCCCTTACAAGTTGGCCAAGCTCCCTTACAAGCTGACCAAGCCCCCTTACTAGTTTGATGAACAAGCCTCATCGATAACTTTCAAGATGTTTATGATATTACACCTTTATTCACAATGTCAACTATTATCAAAGACTTGCATATAAACACCTAGAAAAGAGGCTATTCACATTCATTTATATAGACTTGCAAATAAAATAAGACCTTTATAGGGCCTTTCTATGACCTATTCAGATGACTACCAACTATAAAATAGAGCCTTTAATTCCACACATGCTGCTATTTTGTCAAATAGATACTTGACTTGTTGCATCTTCAAATTATTCTTTTTTGCATATATCCTACTTTCATCAAGTTCAGTCAATTGCACAATTCTATCTTTCATAGGATCAAATATATCATCATTATGTGAGTTTGTTATAGATGTATGACCAAGCTCCCTTACAAGTTGATCAAGCTCCCTTACTGGTTTGATGAAAAAGCCTCATCAATAGCTTCCATAAGGAGACTCACAGTCTGGAGCATATTCCCCTTCCTCTATGTCTGAGGTTTTTTTCTAGTTGTCCAATATCCAAATTTCCAAAAATAGTATCAATTGATGTTTGAGGTGAGTACATCCATTTGGCTATGGTAAGGTAACCATCAACTAGTAAATTTAACTTTCTTTGTATTGGACCTTCATCGATTTCCCAATGTGAGTTATTTACCAAATCATAATATAGTGAAATGGAGATATGCACCTTCTGCCATATCACAACCCTCATTCCTCTTTTATTTAAAATTTGAACAAACTAGTGGTATAGATATTCCAACAAAATTGCCATTTCACAACCTTTCTATTAAGTTGTATATGGTCTCTTCTCTATTTCACAATTCTTCTACTATAGTGAAACATACATCTTGCGAAATAGTGATGTCTTCTCTATTTCACAAGAGAGCATATACAACTTAATAGAAAGGTTGTGACACGACGATTTCACTAGAATATCATATACCACTAGTTCGCAACCCCTTATTTTAAACAAAATTTGCATTTTGCGAAATAGAGAAATGAATGTGATAGGTACATGTGGTTTGAATTTTTTTATTATAATTTTATCCATTACTTAGCCAACTGATAGGTACATGTGGATTGAAATGCAGATGGATGTAATGGTGAATATCAAATATGTAATTCTCACCGGTGAAGAAATTTTTTTTGTTGGCACAATCATTTGTCAAAAAGGTTGTACACTTGCTGAAATTCGTCATGAAATTGAGGATGATGAACTCATTGAATATCCATTCGATTTTATCAGTGGCTTTCAGCATCCTTTAAATATAAAGCAAGAACAAAAAAGGAAAGCTACAACACAACTTATAGGCATTAAGAGGAAAGATGATAGAGTGGATGTTGGAAGATTGGAATCAAATATGGTGGAAAGTAAACCAAACCATAAAAACAATAGAGAGATTTTGGAGGAAGTTCTGCATAAACAACCAAGAGTTGGAGATGGATCTAAGTCAGTAGAACAAATCATAGTTTTGATCCTAATGTATTGGCATCTTGGAATTAGAGAGTGAATAGTTTAATGGAAGAATTTGTGGAGGAGAAACTTACTCTTAGATTATACTTGGAAAAGGGAGAACCTAAATTAAAGATCCATTGTGAAAGTTGTGGCATTGATTATGGAACATGAGAAGTAACCATGATAGCATGGAAAATTTGTAACTTCAGGAACAATTATATGAAAACAATGTACCATCAACATCACATTTAAAGGGAGGAAAATGGTGAATATCATTCAAGTAGCATAGAAAAGAAGTTAGAGATTGATTTGAGATTGATCAAGAAATTCAAATTCTAGATGATTTCAACAAGACACAAGAACCTAATTTGTTCAAGGTGGTGGAGGCAACACTTGCAGACTATGAGGATAAGAAAAAAGTAAGAATTCAATGTACATGATGCAATAAATGGTTTTGTTTGGTGCCAACAAGTGTTAATATTGTCACTTCTCTAAATGAACACATGGAATCAAAGAAGTGCACCGCTACTAAAAATGAGGCTTCACATGATATAATTTCTTTAAGGAGTGGCACAATCGGGAGACCAAAGAAGCCTACCAATGAAAAGGCCAAATAAAGTTTGAAAAGGTTCTTGGCCCCATCATCACCATTTGTACTATATAGGGGTTCTACAAGTGAATATCCTTCTAGTTTAGGTGTGTCAACTAGACAAGTTTAAATTTATTTTGAATATGATTTGTTGGAATGTGTACATTATTTTTTTTATCATCTTATTTAAGGTCATTCATCACCATTGGTGTTGCAATATTGGGGGTATTGGTATTCCCATATAAATAGAAATGGGGAGAGATTACACACAAATGTCCTAATGGATGATCAATGAGATGGAAAATTATGGGCCATAGAGAATTATACCAAGATGATGCTATGTTATGAGGGTAATGAATATCATATTGATGGCACATATATGCATATTCATTGCAAGAGGGATTTTGAGATGGGGATCCCGTTTGAATCATTGACATGCAAATTTTGTAAGATGATTTCAGAATGCGATGACTTAAGGATGCATTTATATCATGAATCAAGGTGTGCCACTAGAAGACATGGGAATGATATAGGGAGAGGGAGAAGAGTAAGACTAGACTATTTGACTCAAAATAGTTTCTAGGGCTTCAAATGCTAGCCAAAGATCAACAATGTGTGCTCTTTGGTGGGAAAAGACAAAGGTTTCTATAATCTCTATCAAAATGAGATCCCTAAAGGAGAATTTGTTTGAATATAAAGAAATGAAGGATGTCTTTAGGTTTTGCAAGGATGTGTGTAAGGCACGTAGACAAGGACAATTTCAAGGTAAAGATGAAATTTGGGATTTTGTCAAGGTTACATTTCACAACCTGATGCATCCAAAGGGAGGGAGAAGGTATAGTACATCCACTAAATCCATTTATGAGATGATCAAGTTATGGGGAGGTCCTAGATTACATAGCTTTGTTAGCTTGAATCTAGACGGTCCTTCAATTTATACAACTTTGAGGCAAGGTAGAAAGTCATTGGCATACATCCCAGGGGAGCACAACTACACTTTTGAGGTAGTAGGAAAAGTGTATTCTTCTTATAACGCCAAACACAGTATAAATGGCCCAATTCCTGTGTACCTCACTGAAGATGAAACTTTTGTGAAAAAGTATGTTAGGTGGGTAGCAAAAAGTGAAACATTGGTTAATTTTTGTGATAATAAAGAAGAGAATCAATGTCAATCACATTTCTTAGTGATAGTTGGTGAGGGAGTTACAGGTTATGATATCATAAATTCTTTCATTAACAATGTTATTGGCCACTATGCACTTGTTATTATTGCAAACCCTTAACATGAAAATATTCTTTGTTTGGTTGTGGTTTCTCATCCAACATGAAATAGATTCCATGCAAATTTCATTTTTCAACAATGTGAAAAAATAGAATTTTTGTGGAAGAGACAAGAGAAAATAATTTGGGACCTATTGTTGGTCACTCTTCATATGGGGATAGTAGAAGAAGACAACTTATGTTGATGGACTATTATTCAGCAGAAGCTATTCTATATCAAATTCCTTGGGAAGTGTGGAGAATAAGTGGGTCATACAATGATTGCTATGTAACAAGATTGCATGACCAAGATTGCATCCACAATGACAAAAAGCTAGTGAATCCTTTACTTAGTGGTTGATGATATTTTCTTTTAGGAAAAGAGGTGATAAGTTTTAATCATGTTAGGACGGTTTTAACAATTTAAAAGTAGATGATCACAAGATTAAAAATGAATATATAGAGAGGATAGATCAACAAAATTGGGGTTCAACACAACACATTTCTTCAAGGAATGTTCAAAGGTGTTTGAAAGAGATGAGAAGTACATCTAGTGGAAGGGTAGAGAGGACACTAGGCACAGATACATATCTAACGATTGTTGCTGACTACGTTGACATCTTTATGTCTCAGAGTTTGACTCTTTGGGAAAGAGTGTGAAATGCTTCACGAGTTCATCATTTCTTCACATTATGCTTATGTTGGATACAAAAAGAATCTAATAATAATAGCAACATAAATTTCATCAATAGAGAGGCATATCAAGATGTCAAAATTTATTTCCAATTTATAGTTTTGTTGTTGATATTGTTTCGAGATCAATAATCTCACTTCCCATGTGTTTTGCACTTGATTGGGTCAGATGTATGTGAGAAATTATTTAGCAAAGTTGGTGGGATGGGTGGAGTAGAAAGGGCCTATGATTTCATAACTTGCTTCACACTATTGGAACCCTTAATAGAGTTGTAGAAGAAGAATCAAATCCTCAAGGGCTTCATTTTAATAAATATCATAAGAAGAAAGAAATTATCTGGAATAGATTGCACCAAGAAAGGATACAAAATATTAACATATTATCCCTGAATATGTATGTTTTAATATCTACAGATGATAAAATTATAGAAGCCTCAAGATAAAAATGAAGGATGCACAAGGATTTTTATCAACTCTTTGCATGCGACAAGAGAATCCCACACAATCTTCTTGGTGGGTTAAACCACAAATAGAGGACCAAAATTATCCAGCATTCAAAGTTGTGGATGAAGTAGTTGATGACTCTTCACCAACTCTTTCCAACTCTATATTCCAATCTATGTTTTCATTGGTACACAATCATGGTGAATTGCAAATAATGAAAAGTGAGTGGAGGCATGAGTTGGATGAAATTTTAGATTCCATTGATAAAAATGTAAATAAACCTATAAAATAAGTGGTAAACCATGATGGTAAGGATATGTTCAAAGCTTTTTTGGTTAGTCAGTTGAATGTAAATCTGATGTTGTCCTAAGATAGGTTGACTAAAGTGAGAAATGAGGTCTATTTTACGCAAGATGAAAGGGCCCCATAAAAGGGTGTTTCAATTAGCTTTGTTATTGGATCAGATTGTGGGGTGTTGTTTGAGATAAATTTAATACCTCCCACTAAACATACTACAAGAAAAGGTCTTTTTCTAAGTACAAGACAAGGTGTTGCTTGTGGAACCAGGTACATCAGAAGGGTTCAAATAATATAAAGGATGGTAATAGTGTGTTTCATTACCATAATTACATTGACCTTTTGGATAGGCTAGAAGGCATCGAGCTTCAATTATGTTGGTAAAATAGAATAAAGGGGCAATGCCTATACAAGTATGATTTGATAGATCATGCTTGTTAGAACTTGAATCTATCATAGAAACAACCAACTTATCTTACAATGCTAGTAACAATACATACAAATTAGGAGAAAGAGGTAAGATTTTTTTAAGATTTTGTTAAAAATTTGAACAAGGTGTATTTTCAAAATATTATACTTCCATCTTCCTTATGTATTCCCATATGTTACATTGTTTAAAATTAATTTTTTATCAAATTTGATATTTGTTTTATACTTTTTGGCATCATGTGCAATGAATAGTATGCATGGTGAATGTTCAGGATAACTCAACCAATTTTTTTCTACCTAATTCGTACCTACTCTTAGTGTAAGTTTATTTCACCAACAATTCATATTTTATATTGAATTGAAGTTAGAGAAAAGATAAAATGTGTTCTAAATGAAATTTTAATACAAATTTGGGTCTCACATGGCGACCCAAGTGTGCAAGTACATGGGTTGAGGAAAATTCATATGTCATTGATGATGTCAATGGGGTTTCAAAACCAAATCTAAAGGCACTAAAATACCATCTATCAAATAGCTTGGCACCGTGGAACATTGATAACTTGCACACAATTTGCCTTTATCAACACTATTGATGCTATTACACAAATGTTAATGGCGCACTCTATGAAATTTATATTTTCGTTTATTTAAAATTAGGGCAATGCCCTCTATGAGCTTGAATGCGACTTTATATTTTTCATGTATATAAAATTAGGGAATGCCCTCCATGTATTTAAAATCAGGGCAATACCCATTACAATTTGATTGTTAGTTTTAAACTGTTAAAGGTACATGTAAGTTTGTCTAGCTCTCCATTTCATGATAAATTTGTTTCTATAAGTCAAGACTTCATTACAATTATAACACAACATAAATTAAAATTATCTAGGTTGTTTTGGTTGTTACTGAGAATACAGGTGGCCATACATAGTTCAGTGCCTAATCCAAGTGATAGAGTCAAACATTAGGTTGTAAAGAATCCTCATAAACATTCAAGGTAAGAATCATTAGGATTTTAGTATGCTAATTCCTGAATTTAACATATCCCTCTCATACAAACATGAAACTCTACTTAAATATCCACATCAAATACTTCAACCACTATTGTTTATGCATATACAAAGAATTTAAATCCACCCTTGTGTTGGTTCTATTGGTTCCCAAAGAAACAGATTGGAAAGTTCTAAGAGTATGCTAAGCTCTATGCTTGAACCCTCCAAATGACTTGGCCAACGAACGAGATTAACTAAATTGTTGTTAGAATCCCCTACTCTTCATGCTCTGCAAGACCTAGGCGGGTACACTTTCTCACCAATTGAATCCTCTAGATGATTTTTTTTTATAGAAGATTTATATATCCTACTTGTATCTTACTCTATCTCAAAATGACATGTACTCTTGAAATAGATTGATTCACTAACTGACTACCTGATTCTTTATAACTTCTTGGTTAGCTTGCTTCTACTTCTACTTCTTTGATTCTAATCTACAATTGTCTCAATTTTGTTGATCTTCTACTTCTGATTTCAACTATCCTTGACTTATATCTTCCTACAACTTTCAAATAAAAGAGTGAATCGAGTTTAATAAAATGGAGGTTTACTGTGATCAATACCTTATCTAAGGATAAAAAGTCAAGATTTTATCCTAATTCTTTTCTATAATTATAGTCACTTAGCATATGAGTGTTTATATGGTATATAAATATGAAAATATGTAATATCACTTAGTTCTTTAACAATACATTCATTCCCCTTTAATTAATGTGACCCACTTATATGAAGTTAATCACGTGGTGCAAGAACCATACAAATGAAACACGCAAAGTGGAAAAGGATACTTGATAAAGCATAAATATTGGTGATATTATTATTTAAATAATTTAAATGGAAACAACATGGAGACAACTGAACAATATTTTCTTCAATAACACCAATAAATAACTAAAAGAAGAGAAATTTGGATATCTTCTATTATCTATGAAACCAAAATAAGTACATTCTAATCCTCAGTATCTGTCCTTCTATTTATGATGCATTATATGTTATATCTTATCCTATCCTCTCAAACTTCGGTCTTGGTCTCTCCTTTATACAAAACTAGGAGAGGCGACAAGCTTCAGACTATTACAATACATCATTTCATAACTATAATTAATTTTAGTTATCAGCTTTCAACAATCTTTTGAAAAAAAGTAAAACATAAAACAAGGAACAATGAGGCCACATGATATGAAAATAGATTATGTCCCTCAAGAATCTTTAAGGGCTTCGTCGTGCACCTCTTCTCCTGTTTGGGTGTTTTCCTTTGGAGGTTCAAGATATTCATCCAGCAATCCCGCAATCTAGAAATGTGTAGGTCACTGATAACCGAGGATGGAAGGCATGTGACTAAATTGATCCCTCTATTTTCTGTGTGCAATTTCCCATAAATCCAATATAAATTTATAGAATCTAGCATCCAATGCCACAATTATAGATCTAGAAATATGTATAAATTTTTAACATCAAAACTCTTTTCTTCCTTGAAGTGAGACATAATACAGGGAACCACATCCTTGTACTCAATTTTTCAATCTTCCAATGCCTTAATGCAACCTTCTTTATTATTGAGCTCAGGAATAGACCAGTGCTTAATTGTAAAGAAAACAACAATCTTCTCCTGTATCCTCTTTTCTTCTCTTGTAACATATTTGAGTTCCTCCATAATATGCTAATCATTTTCTCACTTTATCCTATTCTTGGAGGTGCATCTGGATCCCTTTGAGTTACTAAATAATTGAGTAAAATAAAAGTAATAAGGCTTCCACCTTTTCACAAGTCCCTCAAGCTTCGGCCTGTTATCTTGAAATTTTTTTCGCATTTCCAACAGAGTGTTGTAACCAATGTACACATCATCACATTTTCTAATGAAAAAATCCACTCTGTGAAGTAAAATTTTCTCCATTTCATTGAATACCTATGTAGGAATTTCCTGCAATAATCCCTCATTTGCAAATTTTTACTTTTTAATTTCTTCGTCGCATTTCCATTTGTCTTCCTTCCAATTTTCATCATCTTTATCAACATTCACAGGCTTGGACAGAGCATCCTTGTGTAACACCATATATTTATGATTATCACTTAGGTCCTTTATTTTCCTTTTCAAAGAAGCATTTTCAACATACAATTCATTTACCACTTTATTCAATTCAATTTCCCATTGTACACTCTAGTCAATCTATTGTTGTGTACGCTTGACCTAATACTTTGTGAACATTACCCTATGTATGAGCTCAGTAGCTGCTTCCAAGGGAGGATTATTCTCCATGGTTTGTATTGCAGTTGATCCATCCTTTCCTTTCACCATGTCTAACATTTTTTGCTTATGAGGTCCCTTGAAACTAACCCGTGTGGCCAACACCTCTATTTTTGGATTATATCTTGATCTACTTATCTTCTCATTAGCAGCAAATTCTACAACAAACAGTGGATCATCTTGCTTTCTCATTTGAACAAATTTGTAAGAGACAAACTAGAAATAATTAACATATTACTTTTCAAAACCATTTCTTTGGCCTCTTCCAGGGTGATATTTATTTCATCCAATTTCATCTCCTTAAAAGTTTGGTTAATAACTTCCTCATGTCTTCCCTCCTCAACATCCATGAGGTTTACTTTTTTTCTCTATTCAAATTATTTCATCTTCATTTGAATGCAAAAATCCTTTTACTCCTACGATTCAATAATTTTTTTTATCATCAAGGAATCTTAAAGTCATGGATTCTCTCTCATCAGTGAGATCAATGGGCTGATATCCCTCATGAATTTGAGATGTATAACCATGAACTTCATCCTAATACTTTAAGGGGTATTGAAGCTTGTCAACTTCCTCATCACTCCTCAATGCATTAAGAACATTTTTCGCCTCCTCGGTGTTACCAATTTCACCTAAATCTTCAATGGTCACCACTTCTTCTTTATTTTTCTTATTTTGTGGAGGGGGGTCAGTAGTGGGTTTTGAATCATATGAATCTTGAATGACTAGCTTTCTATGTGGCCTTGGAGGAGGCTTCACATCTTTTGGTGTGGTATTTACATCCTATGGTGTATCACTAACATATTTCCCATATATTTTCTCGAAATTGGGGATACATGCTTCCATCCTCATAAACTCATTGGTCATCTCATTGAAAAAATGAGGCTGACCATTCTTCTTCCTTTCCTCTTCAATTGTTCTCAAAATATTCCATTTTTTCAATCTCTATAATATGTCCTCTATTATGAGGAAATTTCTAGTTATATCCTCCTACATGTTGGTTTGGTGGGACATACGTTTGATAATGAAATTAATATGACCCTTAGGATAATATATTATTTCTTTTCCATCATCCAAGTGATAATTTTCATTCAAATATTTTTTACTTTCTCAATAGTTTCTAATCTAATCACCGGACTTGCAAATTTTGACACATGGGGTAAAAAGGTCCCCTTCCTCTCTTTCTCCATAGAATCCTTTTCAAACCATAACATCTACCACATGAATTCAAGAAACATAATCCTCTATAGGACAAAGATTTACAATTTTTGGGGGGCCTGATGGCATCCATAAACTTTAATGAAAGTATGGTTTCCTCTGAAAAACCAATCTGTGAAATTATGTGTATGACCTTCTCTGTATTATATTCCAATGGGCTTAATAATTTTCTTATCTTGAGGGGCAACCTCTTCACCTGATGGCGAAGGGTTCTAAATATCCATACAAAAAAAGAATCATGAAATATCATATAATTTCAATCTTTAATATCTCTTTCCCATACAAGGAACCATTGTTGAACACATACTCTGATACCCTGGTAGCCTGTGGTAACCAATGGTAAACTTTTTCTAAAAACATTGCAATTTTCAAGATCAGATGACACAATAAAGAATAGATTTTGAATGTTCCCTCTTCTTATTGTTAGAATACTTCAGAGATAACTGAGAGGGGGGGGGGGTGAATCAGTTATCTACAACTTTAAATCTTTATTTTATACTTATTAATCCAGATTGATACAAAGTAAATGCACATACAGATAACACTTTACACAACACATCAATTTGGCTACAAGGAAACCAAATGGTAAAAACCCCGGTGGGAATTAGTACCCACAAAGAACTATACTGTTTATAGTGATCCCTGTTAAAAGATCTTCCAACCCTGTTAGGAGTTGTACATTACAATGCAGTAGTATAGT